>VDFB02270651.1:524155288-524217237 GCA_007258455.2 Sequoia sempervirens | reverse complement strand
TAACACTAAATGTTTCCATTCGAGAGTGTAATATCCTTAATAGGGTTATTCAAAGAGTAGAATATTATCAACAATATGACTTCATATCGAAAGTATAAAACATCCAATCAAGTAACAACTCAAACTTAATAGGTAATCCCACCTATGGCTCCAGTCAAGTAGTAATTCATACACTCAAGTGATCAACTTAATCACATAGGTGAGTCTCAAACTTGGTATACCCTAATCTCAGATATAATCAATAATCAATAATCAATTTGATTGCGTAGGTTAATCTTAACCTATGTGATTTAAACAAAGCTCAACTACATAACCCGTCCAAGTAGGTTATTCTCAACCTATTAGTTTCAATGGGTAATTAAGTAAATATTCCAATCTAGTAGGTAATTCTTAACCTAGGGTTTCAATATACTTCTCTACCCAAATAGGTTACTCTTGAAACCTAGGGTTTCATTCATTAGTAAAGTAATGATTAAGTGATCATTCAAGTATATATTAGCAATATGACGTCTCATCCTATCATATCTTTCATACTATCACTATTGTTGTATTGCTAAACCTTTTCATTCCTAAGGTTTCCTAGATTTATAAGCTAATAGTGTCAAGACACTTCATGACCTTGATACATTCACATTATATATGTAGGGTAGATTTTCTATGTATGGAAACATCATCTGAGTTCCCAGATAGGGTATATTAAAACAATAACCTAGTAGATAGGTTTCTCAAGCAAGTATCAAACAAGATCATGTGAGTAACTTTGTATCAAATAACTTCTTTAAGCTATTTATGCTTCATCAATCCTAGTATATATAATACCATTGATAACATTCACTCCTTAATATGGAGTAAGTACAACACTCGTAAGGAATTCATAACATTCACGATTCTCTTCCTTTCTAAATAAGCAATTAGATCATTACTCTTTTCCAAGCAATCTAATGTGTTTCCAAATAAAACATACAAGACAATCAAACTTTCACATAAACAGATAAACATAAAGGGATTAGAATCTCATGCCTATTATACACTATAACCAATTGACCCACTGGTTCCTAAGCTTGGCCCCCTCATAAAATTAGCTTTACAACAAATCCTCCTCAGTTCATCTCACTAGTGTTTCCTCACTAAGCACCTCTCAACAAAATATGAACCTCACAAATAAAATGTAGCAGAATGGAGTAGCGTGATAATTCATAGTAGAAGTGTATCCAAATGAGGTGAGAATTCCTCATATTTATACCCAAAAACTAGCATCTACTGGCTACAAACAAGGCTTAAGCTATGACACATCTCAACCAAATACCATCGACTCACCTTAATAATGAAAAGGTGGCAAATTCCTATCATAATACTCATCAAATCTATACAGTAGGTCGACCCAATGCTTGCCAATAACAGTTTGACTAATTCATAAAGAACATGCTTCATTCAGGAAATTGACTTTCAGGCTAAATAGACTTCTAAAAGAAACATAGAATTCATATTGTGGCTCCAACTATTCATCACATTTCCTATTAAGAAGCTTGTTGTTTGCATAGAAGAATAAGTCAACTTTTTTGTTGGTTGTGTTTCACTAAGTTGACTTAGTCATGGATAATGCATTTTCCAGTTAACAAGTGAATAAACTCTGCCTTAAAAGTGTTTCTCAACTCTTTATCATATCACATTGGAGTTACTCTCCAATTCCATAATGCACAACACTTCATGCACTTTATGCATTAATTACATGTTATGTGATTAGATATTAGCTTATGCGTATTCAATGCACTACCTCAATGATAATATATGTAGTTATGCATTGTGATAATATTCACTTGATATAAATAGTGTGTTATTAATAATAACCCAGGCTTTCAAACTCACATGTGTGTGTTTAGGTGCTACCTAACATTATCTTTGTGCTAGAATCAGACTCACCATTCTCCTTGCGTTGGTTTGATCTTATTCTGCGCATTGGTTAAGATGCATATCCCTAGTTTGTGTGTTGCCCTTGATTCACTAAAACTGAGCTTTATGCATTACATATCATTGGTATTTGATTTATTATGTGTAGCTTTTATATATTTTGATTAAATCTTACTTCCTTATTTGCATGGTTAAAATTTGGCTCTGTGCTAATTACAACATCATATACTTTGCAAAACATGCATAAAATGAATACATATATTATATATGTATATATAGCATAATGCTTATATATATACCCATTAACAACAATTCATTAAATAAACCATTCGATATACGAATGAATATGTCCATGTTATGATTTTCACAACAATACACGTGTGTATATACATACATATATATTTACGTACCATTAGATAATAACAATATATACATTTATACATATATATCATTACTTCGATTCTTTGATTTAAACTCATATACATTTGATATGTTTATACATACATATATCATGTTACCATGAATACTTTCATATCCTCATCGACATGCATATCCATTAAGTATATATATTTACACATATATATAATTGATTCCTCATGCAAGTATGCTCATAAGTATTTCTACTCATATATATGTGTAAACGCAAATATTCTCTCATGCACGAGTCATTATATATATATATATATATAAAATAATAATAATAATAATAATGTACATACAAATCAACGTAAAGACAACTATTCACAAAGCTCAAAGACTCAAAGATTCAATCACGATAACTTGATCACACAATCAAAGAAATAAAAGACATTGCTCAAGCATTTCAACCTATCCTCAAAGGTTGTTTTCTTGGTTCCAACCAACCTGACTCAACTAGACCAACTAGGATGTGAGTGTGTCTAAGCTCAGTTAGGTTTCATTAAGGGTTACCCGACCAATCACTTCTCCTGAGTGATATTTCCCCTCCCTTCCAGAGGCGTGAACCTATACCTACATCCAACTTGGCACTTTTGCAATGGTAGTTAGACATTCGTATGAAATCCACTTTCATCATAAAACATTAGAATATTCATATTGCAATACATATTCTTTCATTGTACTTCATCAATATAAACATAATTACTCCTTCAAAGCAATAATAACTTAATACCCATTTCAATATTCCATTCCTTTATCAAACATATCAAAATCATGATTGCATTTATCATCCTATTTTCCCATGAAGGTAATAGTAACTTAGTAACAATAAGACGGGGTGTAACATATATATATATATATATATATATATATATATATATATATCTTCTTTCATATATATATATATATATATGTATATATATATATATATATATCCTATATATATATATATATATATTATGATTATGCAATAATGATGCTTTCAACAATTATTAATCATATTATTAGTGGAAATAGAACGTTTTGATTTAATCCTTTGATTCTATTTAAGCAATATCTTGAATATTAGAAAGAATCAAAATCCTTCAAGAAGCATTATCTTCTTAATATTAAAGGCATAAAACACCTTCGAATACCTTCACAATCGGTACATCATGGAAGTAGAAGAATACCAAGTATTATATAACAAAAATTTGTATAGGGATAAACTAACTTATTAATGAGTGATAGACCCCTAACGCATAAACTCCCTCTGCATGTATACAAAAATTCAACCAAGAATATGCTTATAATTAGATTACATGTGGTATGATATTTATTCAATCTCTGGAGATAATATAGATATCAAACACTAATATAATAGCATATTTTCATACATATATTTTGATATTATTAATAGTGATATGATCACTTGTTTGGAAATAAGGTAGTCGCAGAGGGATAGAAGCTAGGAGGGGAGAACTATATAATGAGTAGAACAGCCTAAAATGCAACAAAGGAACTATAGGAAAGGGACATACTTATTGCGTACTCCAACTTCTCCCCAGGTGAATCAATTGTTAAAAGTAAATAAAAGAAGGTCTTCAATCATAAGGAGAGGGTTGGCGTGATGGAGGATAATGGTGTAATTCCCTCACCAAGTACCACCTCATGATGATGGTTGAGGACCATCGATTAAGGACCACATGAGGCCATAGAGAATAAGGTCTTTTTGTTAGGGTAGAGGATTCTTGGGGCACCTCATCACATCCTCCTCATTATGGTTGAGCCCACATAGTCCTTGGGACTTGTTATAGTGATATATAATCTCTCTTAGACCTGTAATTAAATGTATTTCATGGATTATTCCTATCATATTTATCTAACATGGTTGCAAGTTTCCACTACCATATTTACATCATCTCAATTTTGAGTAGGGAATTATATCTTTAACTATAATCTGCTCTTGGTTTCATTTGGAATTGTGATTTCAAGGCAAAGTATAAGGTGATCCCAAAAGGGGACATTATAAGAAGCGTGATTGTGAGAATTAAGCTTATGAAGTAGTATCTTCATTGGAAGCTATAGTTATAGGCATGTTGATTTTACTCCTCTATTCTTTTATGTTGAAATCATATTTGTTTGTGAATGCAAGTGTTTGAGGAAAAGATGAATTATATGTTATGTGAAGATTGCTTGAACTTTGATTATTTCTCATTTGGATGATCTTGCATGATTTTTTGGTGAATTCTTATTTTGGTGAAACCATGATGGTTGATACTTTTATTTATAATTATTCCTTATGATTGGAAATTGTGTGGTTGTCTATGCTAAATGAGATAATCATAGTGTACTAGTATAATACCTATGTTGTCATAGAATGAATGTAAGGTTGCATAAAGTATGAAATATGATAAATTATATTATCTAGAAGTACTATGTTGAAAATGTTAGTTTGCAATATTATATGTGCATGTATGGTTAGTTTGGCTGATCCTAGGGTTAGAATAATCCATGGATGGGAGTAACCTAGTGGTCACTTAGTTAAGTCATCACCTTTAGGTTGAAATATATTATGATTGGAAAGAGTATGAATGGTCATATACCAAATCAAGCTAAGGGACCTGGGTGAACATATGACATCACTTTCGAGCGAATGATTTTATATATTAAAGCTTTGGCCAAAGTAGTGTAAGTAGCCACTGATTACACTTGTCAGTTCATTGTGAGCCAGGTTTGAATAATTTAGTTGGGAATGTCATTTATGTAGGTTGTAGCCAATGTATGGTAGCTTTAGTTATGTAGGACACAACACCATGATCAGGAAGGCTAGTATTATGAGGTTACCAAACCAATCTCTTTGTCGAAGGGTAGGGCCATCTTACCAATTAGGTAGATGGTGGGGTACTACAGTACGTCCATGGTTGGCAGAAAAGTGCTTGAGTGATTCTCTCCCTCAAATAGTCAGCAACCAAAATTTAGGGATGTATGCTAGCAAGAACATCTGAACTATTTGTACTATGTTTCATTAAAGCTATTGGAAGCTATGTATGTATTCATGTATCTCTATCTTTATGGAATTGTAATTGGAAAAATGTTATCTTTACATGGGATTATGTAATATGAAATCATTACTTGGGAATATGTAATGTTTCCTTATAAATGAAATGGGAGTTTGAAATGGGATTATTTCGAATGTGCATCTTTTTATTTAATTAGAAAAAGAAAAAAATTACTGCTCTATGTTGAACTATTCACATGTGGGTCAAAACATAGGTAAAATCAAAGGGTAAAACATTGGGCATGTTACACAAATCTTCATAGGCTAGCCATCTGTATTTTGTCTCAACCTTGTAGTGCTTCCAGATGTGAATGCAATTGGAGCTTATTTGAGAGAATTCACACGAAGAAGAGAAACAAGTTGACCTTGGAGCACCTCAATGATCTTGTCTTCATTTGGTACAACCTTTGCCTTCAAACTAGAAAGGTGGAGGGAATTTCACATGATTGCATCAACTTGGATGAGATTGATCCTTATGGTGAATGGACCATCGATGAACAAGATGATGTCCTCCTTACTGATGATCTTGCAAAATTTGAGAGAGGAGGAGTAGAAGCAATAGAATTGGATGCAATGGAGGAAAACAAAGACTCTTTTGGAGAAACAATCCATCATCATTTTGATATTGTATAACTTTCTAGTTTGAGGCCTGAAAATTAAACTACATTAGGAGGGGAAAGAAGAATATGTAGATTGTATTTGGTTGTTTTTTTTCATTTTGACATATCATCATATGTAAAAAATGATAAATTTATAATGTACATTTGAAACTATGAAATTTAAAATTTTGAGAGTTTGAGGATCATATGACATGTGTAATGTTTGAATTATGACAAAATGATAGTCAAATTAGGCTCTTATGTTTTTTATTAGGTAAGCAGGATTTATAGGGTGTTGTACCCTTCACAAAGAGCCACAAGGGCCAATAGAGTTCAAGACCTAAAAAGCAACATAAAACACAAAGCCAAAAATCAAACACCATGAACCAACAGTAGACGGACAAACAATGAACCAGCAATAGACTAATTGGAATCTTCACAGTTCTTTGATAGGAGATTAACAACGTCATCTCCAACCCATTCCTAACAGTCTTCAACCTTTTTCATGTCCATATCATCCTTCATAACTGCTGACAGGATACTAGTGACACAGTGGACTAGCTTAACCGTGAAGCGGCTCAAACCATAGAATTTTTTTTCCAATTTATCCAATCTTTCCTTCAACACACAGAGCTCCTCCCCTTCAACCGTAGCCTTTTTGGCATCAGCATGCTCAACATCCAGGGGTTATGAAGACTAAGAGGCTGAAACCTTCTTCTGAACTTTTCCCATGTCAGGAATGGAGTAGGGTCCTCTAGCATGCTCCTCCTCCTCAACCTCGGACTCCTCGTCAACCCTGCTATCTTTGTTGTCTGACTGCTCCTCTTCCGTATCCAAATTTTTAACCTACACTTTTTTCTTGTTCTTGACCAGCCTACCAGAGTGCCAAATGATGGCATCACAACCAATAACCATCATCTTTGCAACCACCGTATCCCCCATAGAGTCCTTTCTCACCACATTTTTTCCTTTGCTCGGAGGATTCTTCAAGATCTTACCTTCCTCCTTGCCTTTCTTTTTCAGGGCGGGCTTGCTGGTATCCAAATTAGGCTCTTATGTTGTCTAAATGGGTTAATTTCTTTTTTTTTGGTGTAATTATAAGGTTTTTTTTCCAAGTCTATGCAAATTTTTTTGCTAAGTCTCGAGTCCAAGTCAAATTTTGGGCTATCGAGTTGAGTTCGAGTCAAAATTTTGGGCTATCAAGTCGAGTCCAAGTTTGAGTCCTAAGACTATGGGCCATAGAAATCCATGATGAAATCCTTTGTATTCAATAATGGATGAAATGTATTTGTGATTTTCTTTGATTAATGAAAAGGGCACTACCCCATGGTAGCAACTTATCTATCAATTTATATATATATATATGTCGAGTCGAGTCCAAGTCAAAATTTTGGGCTGCCGAGTCAAGTCCGAGTTTGAGTCCTAAGACTACAGGCCATTAAAATCCATGATGAAATCCTCTATACTCAATAATGGATGAAATGTATTTGTGATTTTCTTTGATTAATGAAAAGGATGCTACCCCCATGGTAGCAACTTATCTATCAATATGTTTGCGTGTGTGTCTATGTGTCTATGTGTGTCTTTGTGTTTGTGTGTGTCTTGTCATGTTAAAAATGCTATAAATCCAATCATGAGAGTTATCTCCTTCTAAGTTTTTATTTCAATTTTGCATTTTTTTATATTATAAATAGATACCCTAGTGCTTGCATGGATAACCAATAGATCTAACATTTTGTTGCCACTACATATTTCTCATTTTTTAGAGGCCACTTTTAGATAGAAAATAATAAATCACTTTCAGGTTGTCATGATTTATTACCAAAGATAAGGCACCTAAAATTTTAAAACCCATCAAGCTATATACTTATCAAATATCATAAAGACTACTTTGCAATTAACAAGCTAAATACCATATCAAAAATTTAATGTCACCTTTTTGAAATGGGATTATAATAATAATAAGTTAAAATATCAATATATATATATATATATATGAAATATAATATAATGATAAAATATCAAATTAAAGTTTAATTTTATCAAAAGTTAGGGGGCATGTGAAGAATCATGAATATTGAAGGAAAAAGATACATAAAAGGCACAAAAAAAGGAAAATAAACCACCATATAAAGAATACATCTTTGATTATCTTATAATTACTCTTTTGGAGCATGAAACTATGGTTCATTTAACCTGAGGATGAAACCCCTCATGGCAAGAATTGAGGGCGGAAACCCACAATTTCTCAAGAGTGATTTCACATAGAAATCACAATTGTGCTAAGTTGATTGATCTTCTAGTAGACATTATTAAAATTTCAATTTGATAACATGTGCTACCTTTAAAAGAGATATTCAATTGTAGATTTGATGCTCTATTTCCTTCTTTCCATTGATGTTCTCTTCTTTTCTCACAATTGTCCTCTTTCTTTGTCATCTTCTTCACAATATGGAAAATGAAAAAATGAGTTTTTTTTGTTTTTAGTTGTCAATGTAGTTGTTTTAGGTTTAAGGTTAGTGTAAAGGGGTGTAGGGGTACTTGTGGGCCTCCCATTCCTTTTTTTTTTAATTTTTTGTTTTTAAATTTAAATTTTCTTTTTTATGTTGGCTAGGTCATAAGAGACAACTAATCATCACCAAGACAGTCAAGGAACATCTAGATGTCCCATATTGCCCCTTGTCATTTTCTTCTCAAAATTTTCCATTCCAAAAACATTTCCAAATTTTTCAAAAATTGTGTGTGGGGTGGGAACATTTTCAACCCGTCCCCAAATTCCCAAAACATACACTATAGGGGATGGGTCAAAATATATAGGGGACACATCCTTTAGATGCATAAGTTATATTAGAACACATATTAAAACTATTACCATTTATGGACTAGAAATCTGAATGCAAGAGCTATTTTCTTTCAATTATTTTGAATTTTACAATAGAATTATGAATAGATACTATGATGTTTGGATGAATGACCTGTAGACCATAAATCTAACACATATTAGGCTAATTTAGGGCCACCAAGCCATATTTATTCATCAAGAAGCAACTTGAATGTGTCAAGAATATTATAAAAGAGATGGTACTAAACTACCATTAAACTATGTATTATATCAAAGACACTACTTTGCACTTGTCAAGATTTATACTATATCAAAGAGACCAATTGAGACTTCTCAAACAACTATATATTTGAGAAGGAAAGGTCCAATTTGACAAAAATAATTGGAGCCCCAAATTATGAGACCAATTTCTTAAAGGAGGATGGTGATGAATGGTCGGGTGTTTAACTCTCAATATTTTTGATGTTGATCATACTACATCCTCTTCCTAGCACATTCACTAAAATACATTTGCAAACATCCTATTTAATGTTCACTCCTTTAGCCTATGTATTTGTATATTTAATGTTCACTGCAATAACAACAGGAGGGGCATATTACAAATATCACAAAACCTCTTGAATCAATATTTTATGGGAAGCTTCAATGTTTAAATTATTTTCTTTCTAAGTTTTCAGTTTTGGTATGGGTACGAGGTTCTGGTACGCCAAAATGAAAAAAAGTCTTGAGTATGGTATGTTTGGGTACACTTGTATATAGTATATATATATATGCAAAAAAATATAAAATATACAAAATTTTAAATACATTTGATGGTATGATACTTAATCATTAGTCAATGGTAGTGATAAAGATAAATGCCAATTGATAGTTCAAAATTTCACTATTATGTCATATATCATATATGTCTAGAATGATTCAAATGAAACATTGGAAATCATTATAATTACAAAATTTGAAAATTAAAATAAATACAATCAAAATTTGTATAATTGTCTTCAATCTTCATCAATCATCAAAAGGATCTAGATCAAGGTCGTCATTTGGTTAAACATAATTTGAACCACAAGTAAATGCAATGCCACTCGCACTATATGTATCATGTGTAAGAGTCTCGTGATCACCATCATCTATATTGACTCTAGCAAGTTCTGCAATAGATGTATCCAATTTGGTACACTCAAGGGCTATGTACCAATGTTTTGTTGCTCCTTGTAGTTATCTTTCTTATGTGATAGAAGACGCAAGGTGGAATGGACATAAACCAAGTCTTTTTCTTTTTTGCAACCAACCAGTTACGCTTCATTGAATGGATAAAGAAGGATAAACCCTAATCCTGTAATGTCCCCTACTTGGAGTATGCTTTAATTTTCCTTAAGGGACAATTACACAACATAAAAAAAAAAAATACAAATAATATTTCATAGTAAATTATATAATAGATATTGAAATTTAAGAACAATGAATTATTAACACTTATGAAATAATGAATAATAACTTAAACTTGAATCCAATCTATAGACTCTTTTCCAATGACCAATCATGGTAGGGATTGGAGAGAAACACATGATAGGGTACCAAAAAAATATTCATCACAATTAAGCCCAAGGGCATGCTCATACCCCCTAGCCCCAAGTGGCAAGAACATCCAACCAAGAAAATTCCATCCAACTTAGAGTGGCACACTTACATTGTGAGAACCTATACACTATTCATCTTAATTAAGCCCAAGGGCATGCTCATACCCCTTGGCCCCAGGTGGCAAGAACATCCAACCAAGACAATTCCATCCAAATTAGGGTGGCATACTTACATTGAGAGAACCTATATTGGCCGTCCCTAACATGTTTCCTTGTTAACCCTACACATGATTGCTTAAAGAAAGGGATGTAGATTATAATAATATAAATAAATTTACTATTTCCCTTATTTACCAATTTAGACATAACATATCTCTCCTTATTGCATATTAGTCATTATGAAATTAGCTATACACATCTATATTCCTATCAAATATTATACATTAAATGAATAAACAATCAAATGCATACCAATCATTTATTATATTAATAGTTGTTGCTTTTCTAAAAGCAGGTTTCTATTTTCTAATCTTCTTCAATGATTGATTGGAAATTATATATGTATATGTATGTGGTATACATATACATACATATATATACACTAAGTAACCGGTCGGGTACAGGTACAATGATATGGAAAAAAAATTCCCTTGGGTACGGGTACGAGAATATATATTTATAAGTATATGTATATGTATTTATGTATGTATGTATGTATGTATGCATGTATGTATGTATCATGTATGTATATATACATACACATTTAACATATATATATATACATAAGTACATACATAAGTACATACATATACATATATACATACACATACACATACATAAATACATACACATGCATATACATTTAACAGCAAACCATACCCAATATCTCCAAAAAGCTAGCATTTCTTGTTACTACACCAATCACCTAAATGGTTATGTATGTATGTATCATGTATGTATATATACATACACATATTACATATATACATACATAAATGCATATATATATACATACATATATACGTACATAAATGCATACATATGAATATAAATTTAACAGCAAACCATACCCAATGTCTCCAAAAAGTTGGAATTTCTTGTTAGTACACCAATTACCTACCTGTTTCTTGTTAACTTACATAAAAAATGTTTTAAAAAATTACTTTTTTTGTTTTTTTTTGTTTAGGGAACCCTTGGGCCCCCTTGGGTTCGGATGGGTTTGGCCTAGGTTTTCCTAGGGTCCTTCTCGGGCACCTCAGGTTCCTTATAAAGGATCCACAGGGAACCTAGGGTGCCCAAGAAGGACCCTAGGAGAACCCAGATAAGGACCAGCAAATAACCAATACCAAAACCGTACCCATACGGGTATGGAGAGAAAAATAGAAGAACTCAATAATAGATTATACATATATATATATATATATGAAAGAATAATCATATAAATGCCAATAGTGGCATGGTATGATGGTTAAGTTGTTGCATTGTTCTTGTCATCAAGGTTCAAACCCCATTGGGGTGTAATTGTTGAGAATTTATATTGGGGATGAGGTCCCCCATTTGTGACCTCATCAATTCATAGCTCCAGGTCAAATGTGTTTACCCCTCTATAAAAAAAAAGAATAATATGATTATTCTTTACTTATTATGATTATTCTTTACTTTTGGTATATATATATTCTTTATTTATATTCTACACTTACCTCCCAATGATGTCCTTGCGGAAAACAATATTTATTTTAATAGATATCTCGTATTCCACTTTCTTATTTTATTTTTCCAGATCACATTCTCTTTCCCAATCTGTTGCTTTATCCAGATTTCTAATTGATACCTTCCCACAAATGTCCCCACCTTCCTATATATCCTCACATTTCAATGATGGGGCACATCTCTTGAAAAGAGATGTCATTTTAAATAGACGTGTCATTTTGTTAAGGAAAGATTGCTTCTTTTAAGACTAAATATAATTGCTACTCCTTAGGAAATGAATTGATGCCTAAAGTCTTAATTATTGCCTTTATTCAATTGATGCATATTATCAAAGATAATTGTTTCCCTTCTTTTAACATTACTGCTACACCTTATTCACATTAATCATTGCTCTTTAATTCTTCATACCACTCTTACTCATTTTTATTTCATTCTTGGGTGATTAATACATACTTATATTTTCCTTTTACTAAGGTAAAAAGATATAGTCAGCTAGCATGAAGGTATCGATCGGCTGGATTAATACATGTTTATATAGTGCTAAGAGGGCACCAAAGTATGGGTTGGCCAACAAACCAAATATAATACATGTCTCTTTCATAGTCATCCATCTTGAGTATAGAATAAATGTAATGAATGTAATAAATGTCTCATTTTTTAAATAGATCCAATGTTGCCAAATGGTAAATTTAGTATCACAATTTGATCATGGCAAGGGCATGACAAATCCAGACCATGACAATGTCAAGCCTAGTCATAAACAATCATCTGGATGTGCAAGGGAGTAGGTGAGCATGACTATGAAAAATGGTGAGAGTGTCAAACTTGGGGTTTGGGGATGGCTTGTGCTTCATACCTTAGGTTGAGGCATAAATGTTCGGACATACCTCATGACAAGTACTCAAGGAGAGGGAAGTTTGATGAGCTAATAGTTATAAAAGAAAAGTGGGGGAAAAGGGGGGAACAAGTGAATGGCATGCTATGATGAGGAAGTTTGATATCCCAATAAGGAACAAAGGGAAGTGAATGTGAGCAAAAAGGCATGTCTAGCAAGGAAAGTCCAACAAATCTAACACTTTGCATAGACTTAGACATTTTAACCTACAACCCATGCACTTATAAGACTTTTTTTTATTTTGACAACTGCAACACATTATAGGGTTTTTTTTTTGACAACTACAACACATTATAGGCACATGGTGAATAAAAATGGATAGTGCATGGTAATTTTGACCAAGACCCATTTAAGACTTCTCAAATCAGTTATAAATGAGGGACCAAGTACAATCAAGACACACAAAAAGGGACTCAAGCAACATTTTTCACTACGAAATTAAGTCTCAACAAGCCCAAAATCCCACCCTACTACAAATTGAATTATTTTTCTCCTAAACTTCTAAAACCAAAGGATGTATAAGCCTTTGATATCATCCAAAAATATCAAGTACCCCCTCTTCAAAGATCATCTTACACCTAATCCAAATTTTAGACACAAATTAAAGAATGTGGGCTTGGAAGAAGTTCATGAGAAGATGGAAGAGACAAAAGATAAGAAGCCTATAGCCAAAAATATTGTTTACAATGGTATCACACAAGTAGCTGCATTCCCAATCTCTCTCAAAGTTGGTAATGACACATGCAAAACTTTACACCTAGAGAAATCAAAAAAAAAATTGAACCAAGGAATCCTTCAAATTAACCTAGAATATTTTAAAAAGATGCTAGAAATTCCCACCATGAAGCATATGTTGAGGTAACAATAGACTCCTCTAAAAAATTGTTTGAGGAGAAAACCAGCCAATGTATGAAGCTCTTGAAGAAGGAAAGGACTACCACCTCCAAGGTACTCAGGATGCTCCACAAAATTGAGTCCCATGAGGAGATAAGGGACATAATTTCTCTACTCAACAGGATTCCAGAAATCCAAGTGCTAAGGAATTCCACCCATGGATGTTCCAATTTATTGCAAGAATCATGGAGGATAAAAAGAACATTGATTGGGTAACTTTGATTAAAAACAATCTGCATAATCAATTGATAGTGGGAAAAGTGTCAAAGTGCTTCTACATGACCTCTTACTTCGTATACACAATTGCAAGGAGGGTAATTCCCCTCAACCTAAAAAGAGGAGTCATGGGTAGAAGGCCAAAGAAGGTTTTATGAACACTACCCTCAACTAGAGCTCAAAGAAAGTCAAAAAATGCTTCAGGAGGGTGGATGTCACCTTCATTTTCTTTGCATTGTTTTCTTTATCATAAAAATGTTGGAGAAAGAACTCGACCAATGCATGTCAATGGAAGCAACTGCAACTATAACCTTGTGAGGAAATTAGTTTATCCAATTCCCTACCTTTTCATAGATCAAAGTTGGTGGGGTTTTTGAAGTCCCATGCCAAGTTATGTCAATGATAGGCTGGTCTTGTTAGAACAATGTCAGGAGTTGCTTGAAGTTTAGAAAATTCTTTCTTGCAAGCACAAGCAAGGCATTCAATTTCCCTCTCCATTAGCAGCTACATATACTAAATTTTATCCAATGCTAGGAATGTAGAGAGATAGCTATTTGTGATAACTCACCCATTTGAAAAAAGGGTTGCATTTGACCCAAGGGTTTTCATGGAAAAGGTAGTAGGGTTGCCATACATGCACAAACCAAGCCTTGTAAAATTTTGGTAGACTACAATGATGAGCATGAAATCTAAAAGAGAGACTTTTTCAAGACCTTCCAAATATAGACCTTCAAAATAATAGAGGTACTTGAGGAAGTATCAGATTATGGTAAGGTCATGGATCATACTTGAGATGATCAACAATTTTTTGATAAAACAATCCCAAAGATCTATTGGTTGCTGCCAACATGTAAATCAATTGAGGAAAGAACACAACATATGGTCACCAAGAGTTTATCCTTCCTAGAAATGAAAATAAAGGAGTGATGATCAAAAAGAGGGTCACCAGAAAAGAAGAAAAAGACAAAAGGACCTCCTAAACAGAAGAAAGCCCCTTCCACTTTTGCAACTCATCACACTTAGGCAGCTTTAGATAAAGCAGTAAATGTTGAACCTTCAGAGCAAGAAGCTAAATGGCTCGAAGTTAACAAATGAAGGATTGAGATCTTTGAAGAAGGAACAGATAGATTCAAGGAAGTTGATGGTGTAGCTCATCATGCCTTGAACAATATCTAGGATTTCAAAGAAAAAATACCATGTGACTTTTATGATTATCAAGGATCCATCAACTTCACAGTCCTTTTGAAAGATCAATTAGCTAAGGTAATAAAACAAGATTCATCATGGCTTGATGTTGCATCTATTGAAAAAATCATGAAGCTAAAGATTTTGTGCTATGATTTCAAGAAAAAAAAGATCAAAGGAGCTACAAATCTCCCATTAAAGTACTAAATATCCACATATCCTAGGACATGCATTTCAAATATTTTTAAGGACCAAATCAAGCAACATTAGAGGAAGTGACCAATTCATTCAAGCAATATTAGCAGAAAATTCACAGAAGTGGAAAGGAGACCATCAACATTGAAGATATTCAAGAAGAATCTCATTGAAGAAAAATGCTTCAAACATCCAACCATCAAATTTCTGCCAAGTTGTAATGTTAAAATATAATGTTCCATTTCATATAGTTTTGAAATGTAACATTTTAATAAATCCAAAAGTGTGTCCATCTTAGGGAATATTCTATTACATTTTTCAAATATTTGTGAAGTCCAAAATAAGAAGGTGAAAAATCATGGAGTGAAGCTAAAAGGTCATGTTGTCTAAATATTATAAAACCTAAGCATTGTATAAGATTTTGGTCATTTTTTTGAAAATTGTATAAATGAGAGAAGATCTTGTGCTTTTGGAGAATAAATAATAAATCAAATCAAAAAATTGTGTCGAAGTTAGTTTTGTTTTGTATCTTCTTATGTCAAAGTAAAGCTTCATTTTCTGAATCTTTTCTTGTGAAATTTAAGATCTACTAAAATGTCATTGTAAACACCATTTTATTATACTCTATGTTGAATTAAATTAAAGTTAGTGTTTTATTTGATTTTATTCACATTTTTTGCTTTCCAGCACATTAATTTCTCATCTTTTAGCATGTTATAACCCGTCCTACAAAAGAAAAACCTATACAAGCAGTTAAAAATGGCATGTTGCATATATATTATTTTTGTATTTCAATGAGGACAGCCTCACCTTTCTTGAGGAAGGATTTTTATCCCAAAACTGTTGGAAATTGGTAGGTACTAGGTACCAATTTACATACAATCACTTTGCTCCCATGCTTTCACATGTGACTTATCTTTAGTTTGTTAATGCCTCTCTGATTATTCTTTTCCACTCTTATTTTTTCATTAATATCAATTTACAACCTTGTTATATAGCCCCTAAAGTAGTTTGATATAAGCATTGTATTAAATTTTTAGCTAAGTTGTCAGTTCCAGTATAGGATCAGGCATGGGTACGGGATATAGGTATGTTGGTACGATGATTTTTTTCCCTTGGGCATAGTACATTTGGGTATAGTTTCATATAAATATGCAAAAAATAAAAAATATACAGAATTGTATATACATTTGCTAGTATGAACTATGATACTTCATCAATCATCAATCTGTATAGAAGCGAATTTGCACCCCTTGCACAAATTCCCCTTTTGTACAACCTCACCTTACAAAACCAAATTCGAAGGAAAAAATCCACATCATCCCACTACCTTCGTTCCACTTGGTGTTTTTTTTGTGCATCGATAGAAGAATAACTGTCGGGGAGGCCCACGCAACACGTAGATGTCCCTGACAGATTCCTATGTCTGAAGCCTGCAAAGGTGTTACACTTCCCATTGGGGTCGATTTGTAACACCCCTCTTCAACCAACCAACCTGAATATGGTCGTCTCTTTCATTCTCCCTTCAAATTCACTCTTCATTCTTTCATTTCATCCCTCTAAGCATTCAATCTATCTTCTACACATCCTTCTAAGCACTCAACTTGATCTCTCTAAGAATTCTATCATTCACTCATTACATTCTCAGCCTTCAAGTAGCACATTGCACTCCATAGCAGCAACAACAACACTCCATCAAATTCATAGAGCAAGTGTGGAACAAACACCATTGCAGCAGGGGCTTGAGTCCTCTCATTTTCTCCACCATTAGCTAGTGAGCTATTGGTGGAGGTGGTAAGCTTTCTACTCCTCTCCTCTATGATTTGGTTGAGTAGCACATCACTATTTTTCAACATAGTGTTATTGTGTTCCTTACTTTCATTCTTCCTTTACCATATTTCTTTGTACAGTTGCTATCTTGGCTATTCGTGGAGGTGGAAACACCAAAACATGGGTCTGACTAAGGTAGGCCCCTATATAGTTGTGGACACAGAAAAAGTATCCCTTTTTGCTTGCTTGATTTGGGATTAATTGATGACAAATTGGACTCAATGAGGTCTTGATTTAGTGTTGTGAGGTGTTTTACACATCCACATTAGGTCTTGGGCCCTTACAAATTGAATAAAATGCATTTATTGATGTCTTGTAAAGTTGTTGTAAGGTGTTGTAACACATCTTCACACTTTTCTAATACCATATCATAATTCACCTAAATAATCTTACCAAGACATATTTCAAAGTGTTGTAAAGTCTTGTAACAAATTTTCACACTTTCCTAGGCTTGTCATCAATATTTACACCTTTATTATGCTTTCAATGGCCCCTTCATACACTTGCAGGCCTTACTTAAGTGTCTTGTTGAAGAGGAACCCAATAAATATTATTTAAATTATCATAATTCCTGAAATCCACTTAAAAATTCCCAAGTGGACTAAGTCACCAATGGTGGTGACTTAGTCCCATTTGGCTCAAAAATCAAAATAAATTTAAATTCCTTTCGGGTTTTTATTCCTTAAGACCTAAGGTCGGCTTGTGATGAGGTATTTTGGGGAATTAGGGCATAATTATGTATAAATGTAGGTTTTTCACTCTCATTTGACCTAATTCATGCACTCCTCTTTCTATCATCATTCATTCATCATCCATCATACCTTCAAGTCAAGCAAGCTAGGGTTTTATCATTCTAAGTCATCAAGATAGCTTCCAAAGACATTCAAGGGCACATTCTTCATGTTTTGTTGCAGAAAATCAAGATCAATCATCATGGAAAGTTATTAACTACATTACTTCACACTTCATTGTCTCATTTCTTCATTTTGGTTTAATTACCTAAAAAGGGGTTTGACCAAGGCAAACCCCCATGCGTTAACATCCAACATTTCTTTCTCTCTTTGTGTGATTTGCAGGTCTTATTTGCAAATTTATCAAAAGAATATGATTGAAAATATTGTCAACAACTTATCAAATCTCTTCAAGGTTTTCAAAACCCTAAAAGAGGCTTGAAGAACACCCACATGCCAAATTATGTAGTTCTAGATCCAAAAAATTGCCAAGAGCAAAAGTGCAAGTCGAGGTCTACATATTCCCCTTTCAAATCTTTAGAAAACTCAAAGTGGACACTTCCCCTAGTTGTGGTGACTTATTCCCACTATGCAAATTTTTGAGAGATCTTTGCAGATTCGGACACCCATTTGGCTGAAATAGGCTCTGATGCAATTTTCCAGAATTTTCCCGAAACTGTACTACATCACCCAGTTTGGCAAAAGTGTCCCTCTAGACTTAAAAATCAGATTTTCTATAACTTTCAGGACATTTACAGTCTTCACTCTAGCCTCCATCAATTTCCAGGTGCACTCTTTATGTTTACCCCTTTTATCTTGTTCTACATTGCATTTAATCTATTTTTTTGCATATCACAATGTATTTTCCAACAAGTTGTATTTCTTAGGTTTTGCATTAAAATAAATCTATTTTATCATCCCTTTGCATTTATATCATCTCATTTAGGCATATTCCATCCATTTTACATTAATCTTGAATGAGGACATTGCCAATTTTGGCCCATATCTCTCCTTTTAGGTGAAAAACCCTAGAAATGTGAGAGAGTATTAGGGTGCCAAAATAATTGTCCATATTTTGTTGAACCCAACTTTAGAATTCCTTTTTTTCTGATTTTGGAGTCCATCATTATCCTATATTTAGCTTGCTTTAACATTGCATTCCATTTTGCATTAGTTAATTTGCATTCTAGGGTTTCCAAATTTTACATTAATACAAGTGCATATAGTTTGCATTTTTGCATTTTAAATCATTGGAAAACATCTGAAAACTACATTTTTCTTTAGTATCTAGGTCATACATACTCTAAAGCATCAAAACCAATTAAAAATTTCTAAATTTTTTGAAAAAGAACCCTGCTTGGGACTAATTTGCCATTCTGGGTGACTTAGTCCTGATCCAGATTTTTCATTGTCTGTTACAGCATCAAAAACCTCATTTTTGTGCTTCCTAAGCCTCCTAGTATCATATACTATAAGTTTGGAAAGTTTTGAGAACATTTTTTTTATGCATCTAACTCAAAAACATTACTTTAGGGTTGTCATTTTTGAAATCATTTCAATTACAAGCATCCTTAGATCTGAAAATGCTCACATTTCTAAAGTTTTTCCTAACATGGATAAAATTACTTTTCACTTTTGCATACACAATTTTTATATTCATAAAAATTTGCATAATTTTTATAAAAGTGCTTTTCATTCTTGCATATATACATTGTTTACATTCATAAAGCTTTGCATACATTGGGAAAAAATGTTTTGCATCCTTGCATATACATTGCATATATTATTGAAACATTACATGACATGGTTACACGTGATTTTCATTTTTGTTCAAACAATCTTAGTGTCTTACATATTTAAACATGTTAAGAAACATTTCCCATCCCCTCCCTATGAGAGTTTTTTTGTGAAAGAGAATACAACTTTGGACATTCCTAACAATCATATTTTTTCTTCTCCTAATATCTCTCCTATTGGTGACGAAGACATTTTGGTAGAAGAACCAATCAATGAGAGTTTTGAGAATCCTAGTTTTTTCTCTCCTTTAACATCTCTTAGTGTACAAACCATTCATAACCATCATAACATGCAACCATAGGTAATCATGGCATTAACATTTGTTCTTCTCCTAGTATCTCTCCTAGTTGCGTTGAAGAAGATACTTTGTTTTTAGAAAACACAATCAATGATGATCATGAGTATCTTAGTTGTCCCCCTTCACCTAGGAAAAAACTTATCAAACAAGAAAGTTCAATCATTTATCATTCCCCTACTTCTAATGAATTCATTTTAGAAGAACCAATCCATGAATGTCAAGAACATTTGATTTTTAGTTCTCCTAAAAACTCTCCTCCTAGGAAGAATATCATGGTGTTAGAAAATGGCAACACTATTAATGTGTCTTCCTTAGATCAAAATGTGACTCTAGATTTCCCTTCATTAGAGATACATCAAACCAAGAACACTGAGGTTATGAATGTGCAAGTGTCCATTAGATCCCCCTTGATCAATGGACCTCATACATACCCCATGGGACATCCTAAGAACCCTCTAATTCTCTACCCACCTTCACACAAAAAAAAAACTCAACAACCTAAACTTACCCTTTACCCACCTCAAAATAATGTGTCGCAACAACAAAATCATAATACCGTTGCTCATACATACAACACTAGAAACAATTTGCAACCATATCAACCAACCCCAACCTCCTTACCTTTTTCTAATTCTATCCTACCTCCTGCTCCTCGATTAAGGGAGTATGATCTCGTTGAACAACTTAAGAGCACTCCCACCAAGATATCTCTTTGGGACCTTCAAAATTTACCTACCTATCACACTATGCTTCAAACAGCCTTACAACAAGTTCCTATCCCTTCTAATGTGCAACCAAATGACATCACAACTATAATTCAAGGATTAAATGCTGACATTGTTTTCCATCAAAGTGAACTCCCCCCTTTGGATGTGTAAAAACAAAATGAAGCTTTCAATATCATTGCTCAGTACAAAACAATAGGGATAAAGTGAAACCTTGTTGACAATGGCTCAACCTTTAATGTGTGTATCGTAAACCTCTTGGATAGGCTTCATGTGGATAGATCAAAAATTCAACCTGATTCTTTATCTATTAAGGGCTTTGCCAATATAGAAAAACAACCGCTTGGTGTGATTTCTTTTCCTATTACAATTAGAGTGGCCACATTAGATACAAAAATTCATTTCATGCCTCATGAACTTTCATATATTCTTCTTTTAGGTAGGTCGTGGATTCATGAAATGGATGGTGTGCCTTCCACTCTTCATCGTAAAATGAAATGCATTCATAACAACACAGTTCACATCCTTGACGCTGACTCCAATCCAAATAGTTGTTTGAACAATGAGAAACACAAAGCGAATCATTTAAACACATTGACACCAACTACACAAGTGGAACCTATGCAACAAACAAACAAACAACATATTGAACAAGTCACGAAGCTATCAGGTGATGATTGGGGTTCCTTAGATTTTACACCAACACTCATGGAAGAATACAATATCTCAACAAACAAATTTGAAACAATCCTATCAATGCAAAACTCATACGACCCTTTGAAAGAATCCACCTCAACCGCATTAGACAAAAACATAACCAATTATACAACAACCTTTGACAAACACAACAATGAACAACCACCTGATTCAAAAGCAATGAAAAAGCTTTATGGAAAAGGTTATGAACTTATGAAACAACTTGGATATAGTGGAAAAGGATGTGGTGCTAATGAACAAGGTATCCACAACCCTATAAATCCTATCACACAACAAACAACGCATTGTCTTGGTTATTGTCCTTTGGTAGAAGTAATTGAACCTTCCCTCAACATTAATACTATCACACAACATTGTCCTAAACTAACATTAATAGTCATCCATCCTGATCTCCTCGACACTTGTAGTCTTGAAATTTCTCCTTTCCAAAACATGAAACAAACAAAGAACTCTTCGCTTAATGTCAATAACATCATGAAAAACACTAAAAAATTCAATTCATTAGATTTTACATCCTCCTATATAGGAGAGAACAAAATCTCACAGTCTAAAGAGTCTTATGTACGTATGACATCTTGTACTAAGTAAGAAACATCTTTGTCACAAACTACAGGACCACCTTCTCCCATTGATCAAGAGGGTATCTTGTCAAAACTCCTTCAAGATCACTTGATTAGCTTTCCTCCAAGAACTCAAAATAAATTCTATTACAAGACTTCATTTTGTACATTCCATAGAGTTCATGGTCATCCCACTAATGAATGTAAGGGTTTGAGTAGTAAAATCCAACATTTTCAATAGTTTGGTGTTCTTCCTTATGTGGGGGCATCTAATCCCTCTAATTGATACTGATTTTCACTCTAGCATACCTCTCATCACTCATTTTGGCTCACCTTTGTCCTGCACTAAGTGGGGGCAAGGGGTTAGGTAGCCTTGTCTTTGTATGTCACTTGTCATTGCCTCTTTTTTCTAGCCATTAACCTTTCATGAACATATAAGAGCAAGCTTGGGATGTGGATGACATGCCTTAAGTTGGCTCGCACGTGACATACTACCTTTTTCATGATGTAGCTTATAGGAAACATATGACTTGGCATAGGTCATTCTGAGTAAGCTCTCATTTCCTTCTAATTTAAAGCAATTTCTCATAGTACTGGTGTTTGCAACTGCTTTAAAATGGGGGAATACACCAACACTCACATTTCATTGTGTGATTTCTTTCTTCTTGTGATGCATCCTCTTCTTGGTGGTGTCATTGGGCTTGATTCCCTCAAAGAGTGTGATACTCCTTTTGCACGTCCTCTCTTGGAGACATTAAGCACAATGTCCCCTAAGATGAGACCTTGCATGAACTAAGAAAAATCCCTTTGAGCACACCTTACACTATTACAACAATTGTTATATGGCCACCTTGCATAATACAGCTTGCATGTCTATGGTCCCATCCTATTTGTCTATAAGTTTCAAGCATATGAAGTTTTACTTACCTCATAGAGCTCCAAAAACATTTTCATTGTGGAGCCTTATTGAAGTTATCAGGAGGTATAACTTTGGTATGGCTGAGTGGGAATCCCATTCCCAAGCATGAATTTTCCCCATAGCCACCTATGTGTATGTGAGCACATATCATTCGTATGTGTCTCACCTTTTAAGGGATTTCTCACCCTACGAACAACCAGAAGTTTTGTGGCCCCAGAGTGAGTATACTTTTGGGCTTTCTCACCTGGCGGACAGTCAAGAGTTTTGTTGCCCCAAAGTGAGTATACATTTATTTTTTTGAAAAAACAAGCCTAGATCTAATCCACAACATGTTGGACGAACAGTCAAAGCTTGATCCACCATTTTGTTTTAATTATTTCCATTGTATGATCATGTATCTTGTCTTGCTACATATTATACACCTTGCATGTGTCCTTTGCGCTTATGTTGGTTTGACTAAGGATCTTGGATCCTGGGGGCTTGCGCAACCTCCTTTGATCTTTTTCATCCTTTGGAATCCACATTCATATGATTGGACCCTTCTTGAATGTCTACTTTAGTGTGAGTTTGAAGCAAGTTCATCCTCTCACTAAAGTGGGGGCTAACTGTGGACACGAAAAAAGTATCCCTTTTTGCTTGCTTGATTTGGGATTAATTGATGACAAATTGGACTTAATGAGGCCTTGATTTATTGTTGTGAGGTGTTCTACACATCCACATTAGGTCTTGGGCCCTTGAAAATTGAATATAATGCATTTATTGATGTCTTGTGAAGGTGTTGTAAGGTGTTGTAATACATCTTCACACTTTTCTAAGAGCAAATATCATAATTCACCTAAATAACCTTACCAAGACCTATTTCAAACTGTTGTAAACTCTTGTAACAAACTTTCACACTTTCCTAGGCTTGTCATCAATATTTACACCTTTATTATGCTTTAAATGGCCCCTTTACACACTTGCACACCTTACTTAAGTGTCTTGTTGAAGAGGAACTTGATAAAGATTATTTAAATTATCACAATTCCTAACATCCACTTAAAAATTCCCAAGTGGACTAAGTCACCATTGGTGGTGACTTAGTCCCATTTGGCTCAAAAATAAAAATTAAATTAAATTCCTTTCAGGTTTTTATTCTTTAAGACCTAAGGTCGGCCAGTGATGAGGTATTTTGGGGAATTAGGGCATAATTATGTATAAATATAGGGTTTTCCCTCTCATTTAACCTAATTCATTAACTCATCTTTCTTTCATCATTCATTCATCATCCATCATACTTTCAATTCAAACAAGCTAGGGTTTTATCATTCTAAGTCATCAAGATAGCTTCCAAAGACATTCAAGGGCACATTCTTCATGTTTTGTTGTAGAAAATCAAGATCAATAATCATGGCAAGGTATTAACTCCATTACTTAATGCTTCATCATCTCATTTCTTCATTTTGGTTTAATTACCTAAAAAATGGATTTGACTAAGGAAAACCCCCATGCCCTATCATCCAACATCTCTTTCTCTCTTTGTGTGATTTGTAGGTCTTATTTGCAGATTTATCAAAAGAATAGGATTCGAAATATTGTCAAAAACTTGTCAAAGCCCTTCAAGGTTTTCAAAACCCTAAAAGAGGCTTGGAGAACACCTACAGGCTAAATTCTATAGTTCCAAATCTAAAAAATTACCAGGAGCAAAAGTGTAGGTCAAGGTCTACATATTCCCCTTTCAAATCTTTAGAAAAGTCAAAGTGCACACTTCCCCCAGTTGTGGCAACTTAGTCCCATTGTGCAATTTTTCAGAGATCTTTGCAAATTCAGACACCCATTTGGCTAAAACAGGCCCTGATGAAGTTTTCCAAAATTTTCCAAAAACTGGACTAAGTTGCCCAGTTTGGCACAAGTGTCCCGCTAGGCTTAAAAATCAGATTTTTCAGAACTTTCAGGAAATTTACAGTCTTCACTCTAGCCTCTATCAATTTCTAGGTGCACTCTTTCTGTTTACCCCTTTTATCTTGTTCTACATTGCATTCAATCTATTTTTTTTGATATCACAATTTATTTTCCAACAAGTTGTATTTCTTAGGTTTTGCATTAAAATCAACCTATTTTATCAGCCCTTTGCATTTAGATCATCTCATTTAGGCATATTCCATCCATTTTACATTAATCTTGAATGAGGACATTTCCCATTTTGGCCCATCTCTCTCCTTTTAGGTGAAAAACCCTAGAAATGTGAGAGCATTAGGGTGCCAAAATCATTGTCCACAACAGCCACCCAACAATTTTCCTCTTTCTTGTGTGTAGGTGGACGTTCTTCTTGGAGCTAGCTAGCAAACAAGCTCTTTTTTTAGATCATTCTTGTCACCCTAGCTTTAATCTACTTGCTCTGTCACATTCGTTTATATATTTCTTATTTAACGGTGTTGTTTTTTTCTCTCAAAAACCACTAGCTAGGTCGTTAGTCTATTTTCTAGTGGTTCACCTTGTCCTTTTACTTCTTTGGTTGTATGGATGCCAGCACACCATGCTATCATCTTGAAACTGTGCTTTCGTCGTTGGATAGATAGCTACCTAAGATATAGTGTGGAACCTGAAAACTGGCTCGCCTAGCCCCATTCTGAGTTTCGGGTTTGTAGAGTCATTGAAGGACCTTATAGTCCTCATCATTCTTTCCCCTCATCTCCTAACACTCCTTTAAGTTGAGGTAAGTTAGGGCAGCCTTCTGCTCTTGGCTCTCTATGACTTGGGGCCTTGAACATGGTTGGTCCCCCTCTCTTACATTTTTTATGAACCCAACGTGAACCAACATTTTTTCATCTATTGGTGTTGAGGCTTTTCCCTTATACCTTGTGATTGTTGTTCCCCTAAGTATTGTGAAGGTTTATGAGTATCACAACCTAGTCCACAAACTCTGAGTATATTATTAGGAGAAGTATACCATACCTTCTGATGGAGAGAACAAAGGTCACTCTTGGTTTCTCTACAGGCCTTTTTTTTTATTCACCGTTGGTCTTGCCGCATAGGAGTAGTTGTCAAGGGGAAAGGTTGGATTCTTTGACGAGATCAATCACGACCCCACTCCTCCTCTGTCTCCTACACCATCATTTTTTGATGAGCATGAAGTTGTTTACATTCCTTCAAAATATGTCTCTACCCTCAGCAAACAGTTGGGTGACTTGTAACATCACTTGGAAAGAGACCCTAAGTTGGCTAGGGCCACCTAGGTTGTCAACGAACTAATAATATGGTGGGAAAAGACTGAACAGGCATAGAACTCTTGGCTAGTCTCTCTAGTTTGACCGATGCATGTGCTCCTCCAAGAAATCCTAATACTATACGAAGAGCCAATTTTGAAGATCATGAGAGACGGCTAGGAATGTCGATGCCTCCCATGTCTATGTACATGGACGATTTCATACCCTAAATCATTATCCCCTCTACCTCTAATGGATCTGACACTATCAAATTGAACAAGATACCCTTGGATTTCATCTTCACCCCTCCCATCTCCTCTAGTGGTGGAGGTTTTGGCTGGATGAGTGGTGGAGGGTTTGGTAGTGGCAGTGGCTTCATTGGTGGGGGTGGTGCTTGTGGAAATGGTTCTAATGGAGGTCATGGTGGTGGCTTTGGAAGTGGAGGTGGCTTCAATGGAGGCCCTACTAGTGGCTATGGCTCTGGTGGTGGTTCCGATGGTGGTCACATTGGTGGTTTTGGTGGCGGTTCCGGAGGAGGCTCCTCTGGCCCTTTATCTTCTAATGAACCTATCATGAACACTCTTCTTCAAAATATGGGTAAGATGCGGAGCCAATTGGCGAGTCTCTCCCAAGCTTCTACCTAGCCTATCTTCCAACCCTTCTTCCAGCATAGACCATTTTCAGTCGTGATTATGAACACTCCCTTCCCTCAAGGAATGGAGATTCCTAAATTTGAGAAATACGACAGCAAAGGGGACCCACAAACACATGTGTCCACCTTTAACACCTTGTGCACAAATTTCTTCCATCATGATGCATTGATGGCCAAACTATTCCCTTGATCTCTCAAGGATACAGCACTTGAGTGGTATTGTTCCTTGCCCAATAATTCCATTTTCTCATTTGACCAACTTATAAGCCAATTTCTATGACAATTTCAAGCTAACATCGGGCTGAAGATGATGTTTTTGGATCTCATTTGATGCAAATAGGATGATAATGAAAAGATTATCGATTTTATAGCATGATACCAGGTGATTTTCTCACAAATCTCGTATATGCTACCTGATTTTGATGTGCAGAAGGTATTCGTAGGGAACTTGCAAAGGCCTTGGCAGGAGAAGTTTTCCCTTATGAAATACCCTTCTTTCACACATTTGTGTGCAGCCCTAAGAGAGTACCAATAGATAGTGGTTCAGTTCAAGGGACCCTCCTCATGCTCCCATTCTCAAGGAAAGTCCATTGTATCAATCTCTAGAAAATGAAAAGTTGTTGCAAATCTAGTAGCCACTACAAATGGCAATGGCCTCAAACGCAACCAAAAATTTACAAAGTTAGTCGAATTTTATTCTTCCATCTTGCAAAAGTTAGTGAAGGATAAGATCATAACCTTGTCAAACCCTAAACCTCTTAAGGAACCATACTCTAGTTGGTATGATGCAAATACTTACTGTCAGTACCATCAGGTCAATGGACATGATACCAAATGTTGCATGCGCCTACATCATGAGATACAGGATCTCATCGAGGATGGTACTATTCATCACGATGGTAGCAAACAAAAATACAAATAATTCAGTGGCAAAAGTGAATAGTGAATTACAAATATACATGGACCCATTTTCATCACATTCTACTAACATGATTGTTGATCCCACCTATTCTATCACTTAGCCCAAGGCCTATAGTAACATGGTCACGGTTACTTCTACCGCACAGCTTACGACTGATTCGTTGGATGTAACATTCACTTTGCAGTACTTAACCTTGAATAACAAGCCCTCTCCCCTCTACATTCGTGCTCACCTCAATGGTAACATTGTGACAAGAGTCTTAGTAGACCCCACGAGTTGAGTGAATGCTATCACAAAAGAGACGTGGGTTAACTCATTATATAGAAAAGAATACGAAGAAATGAAATCCACCTTTCATACACACAATGGTCTTTCTCTGAATCCATATGGCTAGATAACTTTGTATGTCCTAGTTGGACCTAGGGCTGTTGACTCAGTTTTCGATGTCATTCCAAAGTTGAATTTGTTCAAGATGAAGCTAGGCATATCTTGGCTAGCTTCCATGAATGGAATCACCTTTGTTATTCACAAATGTTTAAATTTCTCCCATGAATGTGTTGTGCACGCAATGCATGACACTGGATACCATCCTTTGGTGTCTCGTGGGGGATATTCGTTAGACCATTTTTTGCCCACCCCTGTTGGTCCACTTCCTCCAAGAACAGACCTACTTTACAAGAACTATGTCAAGTATAAGACTAGGGGAAAGGGACAACCAAAATTGGCTCTTCCTATAGCACAACAACTAGCTACCTCCTCTCCCCAAAAAGGGAAGGAGAATTTTTTCCCCTCTCAAGATGACTCATCTTCTCCCCTCTCTTGGGAGGAGTATTGGATGAGCAAGCCTGGATTTTACCCATTGAGTCTGATGATCCCTCCTTGGTGTAGACCCAAGATTAGGATATCGGACCTCCCTTCCAATCAACCTGGACCTTTTTACTACATGTATGGTAGAGGAAAATGTCCCCATGGAGAGTCCTCTTTGTCTCAACCTTCACGGCCTCCTACCACTCCTACTCCCAAATTAGTGAACGGGAAGAGGCCCACTGCCAAGGAACTTGAGCCGGCTCCCCCCGCTACTTCTCAACCTGCTCCTCCTACTCTCATTTAGGAATCTGTTCCTCCACCAGAAACAGTTGTAGTGGACACTCCCATGGCTGATAAGGAGCCTTTTTTCCTTCGCAGCCTTTGGCCTTTGGTTCAAAGAGTCATAGAAACCACCTTACGCACGAGCATAAGTGCCAAAAAAGGCTCTCATGGCTGAGCAGGCCGCCTTACAGAGGAAGGAAGAGGAGATGATCACCCATGTTTCAGGGCCTCCTGTTGCATCCTCCTCTCTCCTCCCCTCTGCTTCCATTCAGTCTAGCACTGTATCTCTTCCGGCTTCCGCTATGAGTATGAATGTGTCTAACCTTAAAAAGGTGTAGGTGTTCATCACTCCTTTGGTGGAGCCACCTCTATTGATTTCCCTTCTAAATGTCCTGCCTTTCCCAAAACCTATAGATATGACTAACACCTCAGTCGTATCTACTACAGTTCTCTCCTCCTCTTTTTCCTCCACACTTCTTGGCTCATCTATGGGGAATTTGAATCCTCTAACAAAGCAGAAGGTAGAGAGTGGTCCTTCCAGCAATGAAGGACATAAGAGGAGCCCACCTTCTCTGAAAGGTGGTCCCACACTGACTTATTCTATCGTAGTGATGGAACCAGTCCTGGCTTTCCCTGAGTTCGTCATCATTCCTGAATCACTCGGAGAGCCTAGTGGTGAATCTCGGGTGCAACCTTCTCTGTCCATTGAGGTAAAACATGACACTCCTATTAATTGCATGTTTAACTCTCTAGATGAGGCTTCGGCCTTGGAGATCTTCTCAAAATCACTGACCTTAGCTCCACAGGATCTTGGTGGAGAGGACCTTGAGAGGCCCTCTTCCTTAGCCCTTGTTGTGGTAAGTTTGGACACTCCTCCTCTTAACATCCCACCACTATAGGGTCATCCTCCTCCCCCCTTTGATGATCTAGAGTGGGAAGTGGATGACCTCTTGGTCAATCAGTGTTAGGACGAGGCATATACTTTACCTTCAGATTATATATGTGTGTGTGTTGTTATGTGTTCCCCCATGATTGTGCTATGTGTTCATGTATGACCCTTGTCACACCTGTTGGTGCTTGGATATAGGCATGGTTTTTGTGTTGTAAAACTTCTTCTATCTATTTCATCATTCTTCCATGTTCATGACTTGATTTTCAATAAATTGGGCATGATGCAAAGTGTTGGGGGGAATTTAGGCTTCCCTTCCATGTTGAACTGATTTTTTATTTTTACTTTGTCTTCTTGTGCATTCTTTACATGGTCTGATATAGTACGGGGTTGATGACATTTCATTTTATATACTATTACTATACATATATATGTTTATAAGCAGTTCTAACCCCGAACTATCAGGTTACCCCTGTGCCCTTTGTATGTGTTTTCTTTTCTCTTTTTCTTTTCCTTTATCTTTCTCTCTTCTTTGCTTGAGTTGTCCCTCTCATGTGTAACAACGCCACTTCTTCAATATTTTGATTTTCAAAAAACACATTCGTTGCCAATGAATCTTTTCTCAAGAATCTTCACAAACTTCTTTTCAAGAATCACATTCTTGACTTGAAACCCTAATGGAATGTGTTTCCTTCATAATGGGTTCGTAAAGAAAGAACTTGAGAACCTTCCTCCGAAGTGGGAACAACTGTGATCTTCCCCTTGCATGGGGGAATATTCTTCCTTTTGAATTCCTTGATGAAGTGAACATCTTTCAAAAGGATTCCTTGATGATGAATCAATTCAAGAAAAAGACATCTCTTTCACACTTTCGAGCAATGCGTCCCTTGAGTGGACCCCTTCTTCATGTCGGGTTCTCGAGGGACCCCTTTGAAATTCTTCTAACTTGTTGATAGTCTATGTGACTATCTGCTTATTTGCTCGAGTGGCCGCTTTTTGACATGTTTTATCTATAAGTAAACATGTCACTTTATAGGTACACCTGTGAAGCCACTTTTTTATTCTGTGGAATCCACTTTCCTTGGGTTTCCTCCATGTGAAAGATCTTGGGGGATATCACCCTACAGGTCTATAGGCCTATAAGGTGCTTCTTTTGAGCTTCCTCCATGCAAGAGATCTTGGGGGTGGCTCCCCTATAGGTCTACGGGTCTATAGGGCACTATTCTAGGTTTCCTTCATGCGAGAGATCTTGAAGGATACCTTACCTGCAGGTCTGCAGGTCTCTAGGGCACTTTCCCAACTTCCTCCATGTGACATATCTTAGGGGACGCTTCCTTGCAGGTATGTGGGTATGTAAGGTGATTTTTTTGGTATCCTTCATGTGAGAAATCTTGGAGGATACCTTCCTTGCAGGTCTATAAGCCTGTGAGGCACTTTCTTCTTGGGGCTTCCTTCATGCGAGAGATCTTGGGGGTTTCCTCCTTGCAAGTTTGTGGGCCTGTAAGATGATTTCATTCTTCAGCTTCATAGTTTTGTGGGGCTATGAAGTCCTTTACTTGTCCTGCACTCTCGATTTTACTAGATCATGGTCTGCTTCTTCGACAGTTCAAGTATACATTTCTAACCCTATTCATTCTTTGAGCTACTTTACCAAAGAACTCATCAGTATTCGTTCTCACTAAAGTGGGGGAAAAATGTATAGGAGTGAATTTTCACCCCTTGCGCAAATTCCCCTTTTGTACAACCTCACCTTAGAAAACCAAATTCAAAGGAAAAAATTCACATCATCTCGCTACCTTCATTCCACTTGGCATCTATTTTGTGCGTCGGCAGAAGAATAACTGTCAGGGATGTCCGTGCAACACGCAAACATCCATGTGGTTCACTTATGTCCTTGACAGATTCCTACGTCTGAAGCCTACATAGGTATTACACTTCAATTGGGGCCGATTTGTAATGCCCCTCTTCAACCAGCCGACTCGAATATGGTCGTTTCTTTCATTCTCCCTTCGAATTCACTCTTCATTCTTCCATTTCATCCCTCTAAGCATTCAATCTATCTTCTACACGTCCTTCTAAGCACTCAACTTGATCTCTCCAAGCATTCTAACATTCACTCCTTGCATTCTCAACCTTCAAGCAACACTTTTCACTCCATAGCAGCAATAACAACACTCCATCAACTCCGTAGAGAAAGTTTAGAACAAACACCATTGTAGCAGGGGCTTGAGTCCTTTCATTTTTTCCTCCATTATCTAGTGAGCTCTTGGTGGAGGTGGTAAGCTTTCTACTCCTCTCCTCTATGATTTGGTTGAGTATCACATCACTATTTTGTAGTGTTATTGTGTTCCTTACTTTCATTCTTTACCATATTTCTTTCTACAATTGCTATCTTGGCTATTCGTGGAGGTGGAAACACCAAGATGGGGGTCTGGCTGAGGTAGGCCCCTATACAGCCATCCAAAAAATTTCCTCTTTCTTGTGTATAGGTGGGCATGCTTCTTGGAGCTAGTTGGTGAACAAGCTCTTTTGTGAGATCATTATTGTCACCCTAGCTTTAATCTACTTTCTCTATCACATCCATTTATATATTTCTTATTTCATAGTGTTGATTTTTTCTCTTAAAAACCATTAGCTAGGTCGTTAGTCTATTTTCTAGTGGTTCACCTTGTCCTTTTAGTCCTCTGGTCATACGGACACCAGCGCACCTGAGAGATGCCAGTGTGCAGCATTATCATCCTAGAACCACACTTTCATCCTCAGAAAGAGAGCTACCTAAGACACAGTGTGGAACCCAAAAACTAGCTCGCCTAGGCCCATTGTGAGTTTTAGGTTTGTAGAGTGATTGAAGGACCTTATAGTCCTCATCATTCCCATCCCTCATCTCCTAACACTCCTTTAAGCTGAGGTAAGTTAGGGCAGCCTTCCACTCTTGGCTCTCCATGACTTGGGGCCTTGAACGTGGTTGGTCCCCCTCTCTTACACAATCATCATTAAATCTAAAATAATTGATCAATGCTATTGATAAACTATAAAGATAAATTCCAATTGAGAGTTCAAAATTCCAATACATATGTCATACTCATATATCATATATGTCTCTAGTCATGATTCAAACGAAGATCATTATAATTATTCATTAATCATCAAGAGGATCTAGATCAAATTCATTGATTGGTTAACATATCAAACTTCTTAGCAATCCAGACTATCTAAAATCTAATTAATCAACAAAATAACTAATTTTTTTTTCACCTCTGCAAGTTGACATTCAGAAGTTAGAATATTAAAGTGTATGGGAGTGCCCAGGGAGTGTCCGAGCACCCCCAAGTTCCCTGTGGGTTCACTGGGAATGGACCCACAGGGAACTCGGGGGTGCCCGAGCACTCCTAGGGCACTCCCACACATGCCCTAGCAAGAACCAAAACCCAAACACTCCCAGAGCGGGTTCTCTAAGAAAAATAGAAGAACTCGGTAACATAGATTTTTAGCTCAGATGGGAACTTCTGCATAGGTTTAGTGTGAACGTGTTGGAAAGTTCAAGTGATTCAAGTTATACAATCTTGTATTTCTTTAGTGATTAAAATGAAATTCTTTTATTTATTTAACTAAGTTGAAAGTGTAATTATGTTTTAGTGATTTAGACTTATCTTCCCTCTCATTTGTATAAGTGATAAGGATGCTTTTGTAAGTAAAGATGATTTTCTGGAAAATTAATTTTTTAGCTAAATTAATATAAATATAGGAGCAAGTCCTGCCGGTATTGGCATGGTGTGATGGTTTATAGGTGGCACTGTTGTTCTTGCCACCAAGGTTCAAACCCCGTTGGGGTGGTATTGTTGAATGGTTGTATCCGGTTCATAGCTCCGGTCAAAAGCGTTTACCCCTTGAATAAAAAATAAATAAATATAGGAGCAAGATAGAGAGATTTTAATATACTAAGTATAGTGAGTTTCCATTGTGGAGGTTTCCTTGCAAGTTTTTTTCAAAAGAATAAAAAATAGATTTGAAGGTGTAATAATCTATGTATGCTTCCATATTTTGAATTTTTCATTATTGTATGTTTTACGCAATGTTATTTAACATAAGGACATAATCATCAAGTATGAAAAGTTTCTTCATGGTACCAGAGCACAAGGTTCAAAAACCCAGAACAGCAGATTTGTTTGGAATTCACACAGAAGGGTTTTGTGAAGAAACCACACAACCAAACAAAGGGAGAAATCATAGATTTTTATAGTGAAAATCATGCAAGGTTTTTCTATGTATAATTGTGTCTCTTATTCTTGAAATCGTGAGGGTTTCATGTTGAATTCACATGCAGATTAAGGTGAAAATCATGGCAAAAAATACCAAAATTTTATGATTTTTTATCTAAAAATCATGGAAGTTCTTTTTTGGTAATCACAAGTTATTTCTATTGAAATTCGTAACTAGTTTTTAGAGAAATTGAGGGTCTTTTTTAGCATAAATGGAAATTAGTATCTTCATCTGAAAATCACCCACTATTTTTTGAATATCCCACTTGCATTTTTTGTCAAAAATGAAGGCATTTGTAAGGCATTTTATGATATCCACAACAACTAGGCAATTTTAAACCCATGACCAAGGGTTGGAAAATAGAGGCTAGGGCAGTAGGGACAACTAGGGTTTTCACCCTTCCTTTTAACAGGGAACCAGCGAACTAGGGTTTACCAACAACACCTTGAGTGTGAAACAAGACATTTTCTAAAAAAATTGAGCAGTTTTTATTTCCAGATCTAAGGAATTTGTTTCTTGTGAAGAAAAAAAATTAATGGCATCAACTAGCCTCAAGATTGAGGATAGATTAGACTATGCATTAAATTTCCTACCTTGGAAAGTTAGGGTGACTTTCTTTTTGGAGGGAAATGATCTCTAGGATATCATATCAATTGAAGTCTCTTCACCTACAAATCCATAGTTATTGGTAGCTCACAAGAAGAAAGAGGTTAAACCCAATCAAATGATCATAAATACAGTGAAGGATCACTTAATTCCTCATTTGTTCGAAAAGAAAACAGCCAAGGAGATGTTTAATGCTTTAGTCAATCTTTTCCAAAGTGAAAACATAAAGAAGAAAATAATATTGATAAACAAGCTAAAATCCACAGAGATGTCTAAATCAGATACTATTACCAATTACCTGATGAAGATCACACAACTTCATGATCAACTTGTAGCAATTGGGGAGAAGTGTCATGCCCCTGAAATAACAACACTAAAAAACCCAAGCGTTGAAATACAAATAAAAAAATAAAATAAATAGCAAATATAAATATTAAAAATATAAGTATAAATATTTATTATAATTATATCATCATAATATATATTATATAAACTATGAAAGTTTAAAATATACATACAATTTATATAAAAATAATAATATATTAACATATAATATATTTATATAAAATATACAAACATACAACATTTGATATTAAAGACAGTAATATTAAACTAAGGTAGCATATTCTTTATATATATATATATATAATGATACTTACAACAATTATTGAACCTTATCAATAATTATGATTCTTTAATATGAATATGAATATGTATGTCTTTATCCTGTAAACAATATACATATATATATATATATATATATATATATATATATATATATATATATATATATATATATATATATATGTATATATATATGTATGTATATGTATGTATATGTATATGTATATGTATATGTATGTATATGTATATGTATATGTATATGTATATGTATGTGTATGTCTTTATCCTATAAACAACCAACGTAAGGTTGAAGGAAGTAGATTAGGGAAATGCAATTTATGGGCTCTCCCATGCTAAGTAAGCCACCTCAAGGGTGGAATTGCCTTGGTTTGGACGTTCCTGCCACTTGGGGCCAAGAGGTGGGTTGTCTTGGTTAGATGTTGCATGCTCTTGGGCTTATATGGGTTTAGTAGTTTGCAGGCACCCTTTTCAAGGCTTTCCTATTAATTCAAACTATGACTGATTGTTAGGATGGATTCAGGTATTTTTAATCATAAGAGGGATGGATGAGGCAACATGGATAGGGAAAGCAAATACAAGTGTATCCACTAAGTAGGCCACCTCAAGGGTGGAATTGTCTTGGTTTGGGCATTCATGTCGCTTGGGACCAAGAGGTGGGTTGTCTTGGTTAGATGCTACATGCTCTTGGGCTTAGATGGATAGCTTCAAGCGGACTTATCAAGCTTCTCATCCAATTCCTATTATAATTAAACTTCCACTATGCATTATGGATATTGGTAGTTAATATAGTCTTGAAATAGTTATGTATTTTTACATAGTAGATAAGGCATTTATTATATATGGATTTGATCATATGAATTATATTTCCAATATTATCTAACATGATTGAGGGACCTAAACCAAGAATTATCTTGCTTGAAGTATCAAAGTGGTAAGTTATAACCCTAGCTACATTAAACTTGTGATTCTAGGGAAAAGTTTAGGGCAATCCCAAAAGGGGACATTACAAGAAGGTTGAAAATGAAAAGTTAGTCAATTAGCATTGAATGAGTTCTCATCTTCATGGAAATATTTTGTTCAAGGAATTTGTGCCAAGGAAATCTTTCTTCCTTTGAAAAAGAAGAAACTCGAATGGAGTCAAAAGCCAACAAGAAGGATAGTGACAAGAATTCTGCCTTCTATAGCTAGATGAAATGAAATAAAGGAAAAAGGAACAACAAGGGTAAGGGAAAGGATGAGGAAGGATCCTCACAATTAGGGAAGATGGACTTGTGTCATATAAATTGCTTTAGTTGTCATAAGTTTGGTCATTATGCATTGAAGTGTCCAAACAAGAAGAAGAACCAATGGAAGCTTGTCTTTCTACCAGCACAATTCTGAGGAATGCTTGGTATGTGGACAGTGGGGCTTCTCGGTAAATGACATCAGCCTAATAGTATTTTACCAACTTAAAGGAACATAACTCTAGATTTCAAGTTGACTTTGGTAATGATGCTAAGTATCCAATAGGAGTTGGTACAATCCCCTTCCATCTATAATCAAGTAACTCTTTGCAATTTAATAATGTATTGTTTGTTCCTAGTCTCAAGAAAAATTTACTTTAAATTTCCATGATGGAGGATAAGAGCTATGTTGTAGGATTCAAGAATCAACAAGTTCTTATCAGATTGAAAGGACCGAGCTTAGACACTGAACTAGTTATAGGTGTTAGAGAAGAAAATCTATAGAAGTTACAGGGTGAGCCAGTTCAAGCTCTAGTTCATAAAAATGAAAATTTATGCAATTTATGGCACAAGAGGATGGGGTATTTGCATCATAATGTAATGCCTATTTTGAAGGAGATTATCACAAACTTCCAAAGGTTCAATATTGAATAGCAAGAAGTATGTGGAGGATGCACATCTAGAAAACATTTCAAAGTTGCTTTCCCGAGAAACAAGCATAGGTCTAACAAGGTTCTAAACTTAGTGCATTCAAATGTGTGTGGACTGATGTCAATAGGATCAATTGTGGGAAGCATGTATTGTTTTTACTTCATTAACAACTTCTATCACAAGACATGGATCTACTTCTTAAAGACCAAGGATGAGGTCTTTAGTAAGTTTTAAGAGTTTAAAGCTCTAATTGAAAATCAAATAGGGAAGAGCAAGGTCTTGAGAACAGATAGACAATGGGGGAGAGTATACCTCCAAGGAGTTTGATGCTTTTTTCCAAAAAAACAAGGATAAAGGGGGAGTTAAAAATTCCATGCACAATGGAAGAATTGATCCATAATATGGACTACTAAGGTCATGATTCATGACCTGGACTTCCCAATGTTTCTTTGGGTAAAAGCTTGTCTTACAATAGTCTATATCCAAAATAGGTATCCTCATAGGATTTTGGAGGACAGGTAACTAAAAGAGGCATTTAATGGTGTGAAATGAGAGTTGAATCATTTCCACATCCTTGGTTATCCAATTTATATCCATATACCTATAGAGAAGAGGACCAAGTTGGAACCTTCCCACAAGAAGGTTTTATTTATGGGTTATAGTGAGATTTCAAAGGCCTGCAAGATCATTATTCCAAAGCATACGAAAGTAGTAGTCAATAGCAATGTAAGGTTTGAGGAAGATCTTGCATCTAGGAAGACTTATGAGGTATTTCCAGTGATGAAGGATGAGCAAGAAATTTTGAAAGTTGAGCCAAGGTCTCCAAAGATACTAGTAGTTTCTAGTTCAGGATAGAAACCTTCACTTGAGGAGAGAGAAAATTTAGCCCCATCCATTTTTTTCAAAAGACCTCAATGGGTCACTGAACTATAGATTTTTGGCACCCTAATCCTTTCTAGCACTTCTAGGATTTTTCACCTAAAAGGAGAAAGTAGATCCAAAAGTCTAGGTAGGTTCACTCAAATTATGCAATGTATTATGTTATTTGAACTAAATGGAATGAAATAATTGATTGATTATTTATGTGAAACCTGAGATTTATGCAATGTTGGAAAACACAATGTGATATGCAAACAATGAACTATGAATGAGCAAATGCAAAACAAAAAAGAAAAGGGTTGAATCAGAGTGCACCTAGGTAGAGATTGGAGAATCTAGAATCTTCTAAATGTTGTCTCAAATCACAAAAAATCACCAATGGGACTCATTTTCCACTAATGGTGAATTAGTCTTGCTTCTAATGAAAACTATCAAGAATAGGTTTCTGAGTGTCGGGAACTGGAATCTGACAAAATCTAGATTTCCAACCTTAAGGTGGGACTCATTTTCCATTGATGGATAATCAATCCTCTCCAAAAATTCTAAGAAATTAGGGGACAATTTTGTAGCACCATATCTGAGGTTGTTTGCTTGTCGGGTTGTCGAAGTCAAATTAGCAGAAAACAGACAGAATGTCTTCTCCAAGTTTGAAATAAGATGTAGTTGACTTGAAACACTTTGTTGACTTGTTGTCCACTTTTCAACACCTAAATTCTTGTCAAATATGCATACACAAGTCTGCAAACACACATGCAAAAAGGGAAAAATGGTTAAGGGTTAGGATATAGGGATTTGCCTTTGTCAAATCCAACTTTGGTAATCAAACCCTTAATGAAATAATGAAATGAAGGAGAATGATAAACAAATAACATGAAAATTCTATCACCTTACCAAACCCTTGTTGAAGAATATCTGAATATATGTCAATGGTTGCTCTTGAATGCTTGATTGATGCTTGATTCAATGATGCAAAGTGCTTAAATGCTTGAATGAATGTGTGAATAAGTGAACTTGATGAATGGGGGTTAAAATGGATGTAAAAACACTTATTTATACACACTTGTGCATTAGTAACCCAATGATACCTCATCACAAGCCGACATCACTTAATTTTGAATAAAAAATTGAAAGAAATTTTGAAATATTTTGAATTTTGACCCAAGAGGGACTCATTCGCCACCCATGGTGAATGGGTCCCACCTTGGACTTGAAAGTGGGTGTTAGGAATTAAGTCACATTTAATGTTGTTTATCAAGCTTACATTCAAAAATACACTTAATTAAGCCTTATAAGGGCATGAAGGTGTCAAATAAAGCATAAGAAAGGTGTAAATAGTGAAATTAAGCCTAGAAAAGCATGAAATATTATTACAATACTTTACAACACTTCAAAATAGGACTTGATATGTGATGAAAAGGTGATTTTTAGGTGAATTGTAATGAATAGAGCCTAGAAAAGTGTAGAAATGTTTTACAACACTTCACAACACCTTCACAATATGCCATTATTTGAATTTTAATGACCTAAATGTGCATATTCAAGCCATATTACATCAATAAATCAAAGAAAAATAGACCAAAAATTGTGAAGAAAGGTATAAAAGATCATGAAAATGACAAGGGGCCATTTTTCTACAATGCATTTATCCCCCACTTTAGTGAGAGGATGAACTTGCTTCAAACTCACACTAAAGTAGCCATGCATATCGAGAAGGATCCAAGTGCAATTTTGTTAGCGAGATGAAATAACAACAATCAAGAGGGATGATCAAGCCCCCAACACGAAGATCCCATGACAAACTAAACATAATACAAAAGGAACACAAATGTTGAAATGAGGGGAATAGGATGAAGCTTTTGCTAAACAGGCGTAGGACAACTAAGAGGGGGGTGAATTAGTTGTCACACAAATTTAACCTTAAATCTTTATCACTTATAAAATATTCAACCACACTATTTGGTTATTAGATATAAGCATGAAACATAAATAACAGAAAGTAAATCAACACAATGAACACCAATTTTTTACGTGGAAAACCCAATAAAGGAAAAACCATGGTGAGGGCTAACTCACAATATAAAGATTATAAACTGAATACAAAGGCTCACTACCAAGGGCTCACTACCCAAAGAGGACTCACTATAAAAATACAAAGGCTCACTGCCTACAAAAAGGACTCATTGTCCAACAGAGAGGCTCACTACCTACAAATACAAAAGAGAACAAAAGATCCACCACTGCAATTAAAGCACATTTGCAGGTTTATAGAAACCTTCAGTTCACTGCCTTCAACAAACTAAAAAAACTACTATCACAACTCACTCACACACACTTCTGATCTTATGATTTTTGGCACACTTTCATCACTTTGCATCTTACGTTCATACATCTCTTCACAACTCGACTTGCTTTTATACTACTCTCAACCTTAGAAACATTTACCAAGGTCGGCCACAATACATCATTTCATAAATTCAAATTAGGTTAGAAACTCTAAATTCCCGTGGTGGAAAGGAATAAGAGTGGACCAATAAAACATATAACCAAGACCACAAATAATATTTTTGAATCTTCTACATTATTAAATTGTATTCCTTGAATAAAGTGTAAACACTCGGTCGGCCAAAACTAATGAAAACACAAGTAATCATTGATGTACACGCTTCCCAACTAGAAGATGACACATGGATGCCACAACACACTTCCTTAAGCATGAGAATACATCTTAGAACCTTCCAAGTACATCCACAACAAGAACAAGAAGCTTCAATTACTGAATTTCTTTCATCAGAAAATTTAGACTATGCAGATACACACAGAAATACTAAAACATGATTTCTGGATCTCCAGACTTCAAACCTCTTTACTAGAGCATAGGAAAGACCTTCACAAAGCATATTCCAAATCTACAAGATCTGAAATGAAACAGAGAAAAATTGCAAAGCAACAATATTTCTCCCAGTCAACAGAATATTAACACTGAAGGTAGAACACACATACCGGTGGACACAAATTTCATGTACCACCTCACTAGAAGCTAAAACTCAGCATATATCACCACTAAATCACCTTTATCAAACTATCAGATCTACACAAGCATAGGATCAACATAGGAGAAATGTGGAGCACATACCAAAGCACAATCTGAATACATTCCTTCTAACTTCACTTTTTTATTAATTTTCTCAAAAGCACTTGGAAGCTCATCAACACAACACATCTGTAGCTATATAAGATAGTTCCATGTACTCACAACATCTCACCAGCATCTCAACCATACATGTACAATATGCAACATATTGAACTATGTTGACATCAATGACAACACCACCAAACCAGCTCATACTTGCAACAATCTCCCCCTTTGTCATTGATGGAAACACATAAAATTTTCTCCCCCTTTGACATCAGTGGAAAAGAACAAATTCTCTAATTACTCCCCCTTAGGAGTCCACTCATACTGCAACAATGAAAACATTTTCTACTCCCCCTGCGGAGTAGACCCATCTATTAGTCCAGATAAATCAAGAATCTGTGAATTCACTGGACTGATGCACCTTCATGTGAACTTAGTTAGGAGGGTCAATGACCCCCAACCTCTCCCTAAGATGCTCAAAAGTATCCTTTAGAATAGCTTTAGTAAATATTTCTGCATTTTTTTCCTTTGTTGTTACATACTCCAGTCTAACCTCATTCTCGAACACTTTGTCTCTCAGAAAATTATACTTGATAGATATGTGCTTCATTCTTGAATGAATAACCGGATTCTTTGAAATGTTTATTGCACTTGTATTATCACAAAGAATAGAAATAGGCTCATCACATATCACACCAATGTCTTTCAAAGTTTGCTTCATCCATAGGACTTGTGTGCAGCAGGATGTTGCAGCAATATATTTTTCCTCTGTAGTGGATAAAGAAACCGAGTCTTGATTTTTACTCAACCATGACACTAGTCTTCCACCAAGAGAGAAAGAACCACCACTGGTACTCTTTCGATCATCTACACATCCAACCCAATCAACATTTGTATAGGCGCTCAGAGTGAAATCATTACTCTTAGGGTACCATAGTCGATAATTCGGTGTGCCTTTAAGATATCTAAATATCCTTTTTATAGCTATAAGATGTGCTTCTCTAGGATCCACTTGAAATATAGCAACTAAATACACTGCATGCATAATATCTGGTCTAATAGCAATAAGATATAGCAATCCGCCAATCATGGATCTATATTTTCTCTAATCAATCTTAGCAGAATCATCATCCTTGCTCAGCTTACATCTAGTTACCATAGGAGTACAAACCGGTTTAGAATCCTCCATCCCAAAAAAAATCAACAACTCTTTTACATACTTAGATTGTGAAATGACTATCCCTTTATTAGTTTAATTCACTTGTAGACCAAGGAAGAAATTCAATTCACCAATCATAGACATCTCAAATTCTTTCTACATTTCTTGAGAAAAATTTTTACACATGCCTTCATTTCCACCAAAGATGATATCATCAACATAAACAACTACAATCAACATCTTATTACCTTGCACTTTGAAGTAGAGGTTGTTGTCCACAGAACCTTTGTTGAATCCTTGCTTTGTTAGATATTTGTCCAGTCTTGCATACCAAGCTCTAGGAGCTTGCTTCAATCCATACAATTCTTTCTTCAATTTGCAAACCATGTCCGGCTTGCCATACAATTGAAACCCTTCGGGTTGCTCCATGTACACTTCTTCCCCCAACTCACCATTTAGAAAATCTGACTTAACATCCATCTGCTATACCTTGAAGCCCTTGTGTGCAGAAAATGCCAAAAACATTCTTATAGCTTTCATTTTGGCTACAAGGGAAAATATTTCTTCAAAATCTATACCTTCAACTTGTGAATATCCTTTTCATACTAGTCTTGCCTTATTCCTTACTACTTCTCCACTTTCATTTAGTTTGTTTCAGAGCACCCATTTTGAGCCAATCAGATTTTTGTTCACAAGTCTAGGGACTATTTCCCATGTTTGATTCTTTTTTATCTGCTGCAGTTCCTCTTTCATAGCTCTCATCCAATTTTCATCTTCACATGCTTCTTTTACAGATTTAGGCTCTATTTTAGAGAGTAAACAAAAAGTTACCTCAACTACAACTCTGTTGCTTGTCTTCACACTTTCACTCTTGTCTCCAATTATCTGATCTTCCGGATGATTATTCTGTACATATATAGGAGTTCTAGCAACAGGTTCTGATTCATTCTCTTCTTCTTCCACTTGCTCTTCTTCTTCTTTATCTTCTTCTTCTTCCTTCTCCTTATTTTCTTCAGGTATATGTCCATAAATAGGATCATTAGGTTCAACTTCACTTATCTCAATAGGTTTGTGTATGTCTTCATCAACTTTCACATTAGCACTTTCAACGATCTTTCTCAATCTTTTGTTAAAGCATTTGTATGCCTTGCTAGTAGTAGAGTATCCAAGAAATATTCCTTCATCACATCTAGCATCAAACTTTCCAATATTTTCATCATCTCTTTTAATGTAGCATATGCTTCCAAATACCTTAAAATATTTCACAGTAGGAGTCTTACCAGTCCATAACTCAAAAGGTGTCTTTGTGTTGTTGTGCCTGATCTGAACTCTACTAAGAACATAAATAGCAGTGTGTATCACTTCTCTCCAATATACATCGGATACATTAGACTCTTTCATCATAGTTCTATCAGCTTCCTAAACTGTCATGTTTTTACTTTCAACTACTCCATTCTACTGAGGGGTTCTTGGAGCAAAAAGTTGTCTTTTTATGTCGTTCTCCTCATAGAATGCATTAAATTCACTAGAAGTGAATTCACTGCCTCTATCAGATCTCAAACACTTGATTTTTATATTTACTTCATTTTCCACTCTTTCTTTGAATACCTTAAACCTATCCAAGGCCTGATTTTTTTCTCTGAGAAAAGCAACCCATGTCATTCGAGTGTAATCATCAATAAGCAACATGCAATATCTATCACCATTCATGCTTCTAGTCTTAGTCGGAACACAGAGATCAATATGCACTAATTCGAACATTCTGGTAGTAGAATGTTCCTTTCCTTTAAAACTACATCTTTTCTGCTTCCCCAATTGAAGAATTCTATAGATGGCACTAGTAAGTCTTGTGATTCTAGGTAGTCCTTAAACAATCTCCTTTGCATTGATCTTGACCAGGTTATCAAAGTTCACATGTCCCATTCTCTGGTGCCATAACCAACTTTCACTGATCTAAGATACAAGACAATGACCATCAACTCCTTTCAGTTGATAGATGTTTCCATGAGTTCTTCCAACAACAATCATATCTCCATTTCCAGATCCTTTTCCGATTTCACAGGTATTGTTATGAAACACAAGTTTAAATCCATTGCTACACATTTGACCAACACTTAGAAGGTTATGCCTCAATCCCTTCACATAATACACATCATCAGTACTATGCACTCCATCAAAACTAATTGAACCTTTTCTAGAGATCTTAGCTCCTAAATCATCACCAAACATAACTAAACCACCATCATACCTCTCGAGTTTAGTGAAATTACTCTTATCTTTGGTCATGTGATTTGAACATCCACTATCAATTACCCAGTAGTCTTCATCTTGTCTTGCATGAAAAGAGGTAACCAAAGCACCTTCCATCCCATTCTTCTTAACCTTCAGATCCTTCTTACTTACACATTTTACAGGGTTAGTGGATATAGATTTACTTTCCAAAGCTAAGAATAAGCATTCACTATCATCGACTTCATTGTCAGATTCATCATCAGAAATAACTGCCTCTTCCTTAACATAGTACAACTTCTTATACTTCTTGTCCTTCTTATCCTTATCTTTATAATCCTTGTTCTTCTTATGTGTATCCCTATTCAAACATCTTGAAGCATAATGACCAATATTACCATAGCTAAAGCATTTAAAGGGTAACATACCTTTATACTTTTCAGTACCTTTCTTCAAATTCCTGCTGAAGTTAGCTTCCAACTCATCAACACCATCGCTATCTGGTTCCTCCTCAATCTTCATTTCTTTAAAAAAAAAAAAATCTATCTTTTCTTCTATCTTGTCATCTTTCCAAAACTTTCTCAATTCAAATGCTTGCAAGGTGTTGAACAAGTGTTCCAAGTTGTACTTCTTAGGATCATTCATTTCTTCAATCACAAAATTTTTATCACTGTAGCATTCTGGTAGGGTCATCAGTATCTTCTCAATTATGTCTTCATCTGATAGCTTTCCTCCTTGATTTTTAACTTCATTTGCAATCTATTGAACCTTGTGAAAGAAACTTGTAAATTCTTCGCCATCTTCCATCTTTAGGTTCACAAATCTACGTGTTTCCACTTGTCTCCTTGTCAATTTCACCTTTTCATTTCCCTCATGCATGTCTTCCAACTTCTTCCAAACATCATATGCAGTATCCAAATGATTAACCTTAATTTTCTCATTTTTAGATAAACCATTACAAATCGCATACTTCACCTTCTCATTTTCTTCATAAGAAGAGATCTCCTCTGTAGAATTAACACCACTAGAAAGAAGTGTATACTTATTCTCAACAGCCTTCTAGGTCTTGAAACCAAGAGAGATAATATATCCTCTCACTTGTCCCTTCCAATCTGTGTAGTTAGTTCCATCAAACATAGGGATCACCAATTTGTGTGCCATCGGATCTTCCTTAAGCAGTTAAGGTCTACACAAGGAACCACAAGCTCTTATACCAATTGTTAAACAAGCACAGGACAACTGAGAGGGGGGTGAATTAGTTTTCACACAAATTTAACCTTCAATCTTTATCATTTATCAAATCTTCAACCACACTATTATGTTATTAGATATAAGCATGAAACATAAATAACAGAAAGTAAATCAACACAATGAACACTAGATATTTATGTGGAAAACCATGATGAGGGTTAACTCACAATATAAAGATTATAAACTGAATACAAAGGCTCACTACCCAAAAGAGGACTCACTGTCCAAATACAAAGGCTCACTTCCTACAAGAAGGACTCACTATCCAATAGAGAGGCTCACTGCCTATAGATACAAAAGAGAACAAAAGATCCACCACTGCAATTAAAGCACATTCGTAGAATTATAGAAACTTTTAGTTCACTACCTTCAACAAACTGAAAAAACTGCTATCACAACTCACTCACACACACTTCTACTCTTATGATTTGTGGCATGCTTTCATCACTTTGCATCTTATTGTCATACATCTCTTCACAACTCAACTTGCTTTTATACTATTCTCAAGCTTAGAAACATTTACAAAGGTTAGCTACAATACACTGTTTCATAAATTCAAATTAGGCTGGCAACTCTAAATTCTCACGGTGGAAAGGAATAAAAGTGGACCAATAAAACATATAACTAAGACCACAAATAATATTCTTGAATCTTCTACATGCTTAATTAAATTTTATTCCTCGAATAAAGTGTAAACACTAGGTCGGCCAAACCTAATGAAAACACAAATAATCATTGATGTACACACTTCCCAACTAGAAGATGATACACGGATGCCACAAAACACTTCCTTAAGCATGATAATACATCTCAAAACCTTCTAGGTACATCCGCAACAAGAACAACAGGCTTCAATCACTGAATTTCTTTCATCAAACAATTTGAACTGTGTAGATACACAAAAACATACTAAAACATGATTTCTAGATCTCTAGACTTCAAACCTCTTTGCCAGAGCATATGAAAGACCTTCACAAAGCATATTCTAGATCCACAAGATCTGAAACAAAACAAAGAAAAATTACAGAGCAACAATATTTCTCCCAGTCCACAGAACACTGACACTCCCGGTAGAACACACATACTGGTGTACACAACTTTCACGTACCACCTCACCAGAAGTTGAAAATCAGCATATATCACCACTAAATCACCTTTATCAAACTATCAAATCCACACAAGCATAGGATCAACACAAGAGAAATGCAGAGCACATACCAAAGCACAATCTAAATACATTCCTTCTTCTGACTTCACTTCTTTATTAATTTTCTCAAAAGCAATTGGAATCTCATCAACACAACACATATGTAGCTATATAAGATAGTTCCATGTACTCGCAACATCTCACCAGCATCTCAACCATACATGTACAATATGCAACATATTGAACTGTGTTGACATCAATGAAAACATCAATGACAACACCACCAAACTAACTCATACTTGCAATAGCTTCAATCGTCTGTCCAACTAGTTGTGGATTAGATCTAGACTATTTGTTTGAAAAAGAGAATGCATACTCACTCTGGGGCAACAGAACTCATGGCAGTCCATTGGGTGAGAAGGCCCAAAAGGTAAGATACATACACTAGTTGGTATGCACTTACAAACACAAAGGTGGCTATGGGGAAAGCTGTGCCCCTGAATGGGCTTCCCACTCAACCATATCAAAGTTATACCTCCTAATAACTTTAACAAGGTGCCACAAAGGAAAATGTTGGTTCGTGATTCATGAGACAAGCAAATATTTGTATGCTTAGAACTCATGAACAAATGCAAAGGTACCACAAGCATGCAAGCTACGTTATGAAAGGTGGAAAAAATGTAAAAGATGTTCAAAGGAGTCTTGTTAAGTTCATGCAAGGTCTACCACTTAGGTAACATTGTATCTAATGTCTTCAAGAGAGGACCGATCAAAGAATAAAATATTCACAACTTAGAGGATGCAGTGCATCACATCAGGCCACCAAGAGGAATGTAATATATTGCTAAGATAGATCACACTTATGAAATACATCACTCCCAATGTCATCCACAAAGTGACGAACAGATCATAGAAATGACAAGGCTGCACTAAGAACCAAAAATTCAAAATGAAATATGGTAATGTATTCCCCCCACTTTAAAGGAATTACTACACATCGTTTTGTGAGCAATTACTTTAAAGTAGCAAAGGAAAGAAAATGCAAAAGGTAAAAATAAGACATGAGAGCAGACTTAGAAAGCCCTATTCCAATTCATATGTTTATGAGTTAGGTTGCTTCATGTAAACAAAAATGAAAACAAAAGAAAGGGGATTTTCCCCCTAGAAAAGAGAACACCAAACACATAAGGGATCTATGGATTTGGGGCCAGTATGTTCGTTGCTGTAATTTTTTTATTAAAGAGCTTGAAACTGTCATCATTGCCCAAAGCACATAGAACTGGAAGAATGACATGAAGAGAGTGAAAACAAAATAAAAAGAAGATTTGTTTTGAGTCAACATGGAAGAGAAATTGTGGTCTCAACGCTTTGCATCGTTCCCAAAAGGAAACACAAGTGAAAACAAAATGAAAAGGAAAATGAAAAGAAAAATATTTTGGGTCAATATGAAGGAGACATTTCGGTCTCAATGCCTTGCGTCATCCCCAAAAGGAAAAACACAAGAAAAGATAAAGTAAAAGGGAAAAGGGACTGTTTGGGTCAACATGGAAGAGACATAGGGTGTCTGAACGCTTTGTGTCATCCCCAAAAGGAGAACACAAAAGAAAAGAAAAGGACCTTTTGGGTCAACATGGAAGAGACATAGGGTGTCTCAACACTTTGCGTCATCCCCAAAAGTAAAACACAAAACAAAAGCGAAAAATGAAATGCACAACATATAGAAGTATACAATGAGAGAGAAAACATCAAATGCATGATACAAGGGGAACACAATATGCACATGGAAAAAGAAAGAAAAATGTAAAAGGATAGTAAGGAAAATGAAATTCAACCATCTAACAAGTAATTTTCCTCCCAATCATGCTCAGTGTATTGTGAGGGCGGTTGACTATCCAAAGGAAGAATTGCTAGTGCCGAACTAGGAGATGTACTAGGTTCCTCACTTGGTTGAGAATATTTATCATTTAAGCTCATGGTAGATGAAACTAAAGATTTTACATTTTTATGTACTTCATCTATTTTTGCAATCTCCTCATCATCATTATCATCGAGATTGATTATGACAGGGGGACGAAGGGTTATTTCCAAGGAAGGATGTATTAAAAGTTGTGGTTGTTGGATTTGTTTATTTTGTTGTGAGGGTTGAATTGTGCTATCTATTGGTGGATCAAGGGAAAGAGGGTGGTCATCAATTGCTTTGGTCAAAGGTGGAGGTTGGTTTTCCTTATTTTCTTTCATTTGAGACTAATGAGTAAGGAAACGACAATGATGCCTACATTCCCTAGCACCGCGGTTGCATTTAATTTTATTTTGAATTTGTTGAGGTGTAAGAGCAGATTGATCCATCATAGGTTCCTTTTCTTCCGAAGGGGTAAGAACATAAGAAACCAAAGAAGATGGTTCAATCACTTTCTCTTTTTCTTTATAAACTTGTTTAATGTGAGGAGGCATGACAGGATTGGTTTCACTTTCTCCTGTTCATTTAAACGATGGAGGGGAAGTGTGTAAGGGTGGTTGTTCATGAGGTTGTATGGTCTTTTCAATGTTGGACTCAGGCTGAAGCATGGTTTCATCTATGATAGGGGGAATGGAAGTGGATGGAGACATGTTATGAAGACAATTCAATGATTTGTTTGGCTTTGAACTTTTGATAGGATATAAAACAAAAATCTTTACGAGGGGTGATGGGTTCCATAGATTCAGGCCAAAAGAATTCTAAGGAAAAATTACCTTTAGAAGACAATGGATTAAAGCCGCTATGGTGTATGGTAAATATTTCATTGCCATGTGGAAACTTCAAACATTTGTGAACAACTGAAGGGACCACTTTCATTGAGCAAAGCCAAGGGTCGCCTAGCCACAAACAAAATTGATCTGATTGTGGAATAATTGAAAATGTTACCTCCAAAGTTTTGGGTGCTATTTGTAAGGGAAGTACAATCAATCCAATTGTAGGGCACGCAAAACCAGTATGTGTTTTAATTGATGCAATCGGTTTATTATTGTCATCTTGATACAGCTTGTGTAATACTAAAAACTCTTTTGTGATCACATTCTTGCCATAGGCGGGATCTATTAATATCCCATTGGTGGGCTTATCATAGATTTTGTCAACTATGTAAAGAGGACCATCAGGAAGTTTTTGAAGGATATCTTTAGAAGAAAAAGTGATATCAATATTTTTGTTAGTTGGGCCCTTATGAGGGATAACATCTATCGCACCCACAAGTTCATCCATAGGATTAGCTTGGGTAACATTTGGAGTTATATCATGTTTTTCAGTATTTGTATCAACATTCATTACATCGATGTTTGAAGGTTCACTAGCTTTGACAAATGAAATATTGTGTTTAGGCATGGGGTTGGTAAAGATTTGTAAATTCTGGTTAGGGGGTGCAACGGACTTGTTGGTGTTTTTTCCACTGCACCTAAGGAATCTTTAAGGGATAGCCAATTCCTATGTTTAAGACCCCCGAAATGATTGGCCAACTAACAAGATTTTGTCAAAGACTGAGATCTTCTACACTTTAGGCTCTGTGGTGCCAAGGAGTGTGTTCCTATTGTGTTCATTTGGGAATATGCTTTATAGAAAACATCATTTTCACAAATCAATTTGAGTGAAGGATAATTATGCAAAAATTACCACAAGATTGGCTAATCTTTAATTAAATCACTTACCCATTCATCAAAACAAAGACATCCTTCATGATAATTGATATATATACATGTGTTAAGATAAATGAATTTTAAAGTGAATTCGAATCTTGACTTTGAGTCAATCATTAAACAACTCTTTGATTAACCCTTTAGTTAAATCATTAAGGAATAGACTAGTGCCTTGTCACATTGGGTAATGGAGTCACATACACAAGAACCAATAACACAAAAATGACCTTAGAATTTAACGGAATGGACTACCCTCAGGATAGCTTTGCATCATGGAGCTCACTCTTTCTGATACATAACTACTTATCAATTCCCTTGCAAATAAATGTACATTTATGACCCCATTTAAGCATTTTAATTGATTGATTTCTTGAATCAAAGTAGAAAAGGAGACATACATTCAAATAGATGTTCAAAGAAGAATGAAAATATCATTAAAATTTCATTCAAAATTCATAAAAAATCACACAAGGAGAGAAAATATATCAAAATTATGCGTTTAATCATATTTGTCAATCATATCTACAAAACAATTTAAGATAATTGCATTTATTTTTCCAAAACTCAAAACAAGCTATCTATTATATTCCTTATTTTCTACTCCTAGTGTTCTACCCATATGCACCTGACTCAAAACTAACCAGAATTTTCCTCTCCCGCAAGTGAGCAGAACAAGCCACCAACTCAAATACAGTTCAAATACAAATTTTTCATTTCATTCTTCATTTCAATTGCATTTCACAAAATCCCCACATGACAATTTTGTTAGACACGGGGAAAAGCTAAAATCACCACAACCGCCAAGAAGAAGAAGCAAAGTACCACCAAAATCTTCTTCCATTGTTGAGTGAGCAAAAGCACCAAAACCCACAACACCACGAGGGCACACAGTCACCTTCCAGCACTTCAAAATTACGCCACGCATGCAAGAGAAGCAAACGACAACCCAAAAATCACTTAACAGCAAAAAATATTGTTTACCACCACCTTCATTTCACATACCAGCAGACCCTTTTCTAACACACACACCCCAATATACACGGTTGCTCCAAGTAATAGTGAGGCTGGGAGAAGAGACTTCAACACCCTCCTCGACCTTTTCCTCTACAGCAATCACTATTGTATTTGACTACAAATGGGTAAGTGCACAAAGTTGAGTCCACGAAACGTGGAAGTTTTTGCCTTAGGCAAAAAAAAAGAATTCGGCTTGCAAAAAATGGGATCCCGCTTTTTAATAAACAGGATCCCGTTTTTAAAAAGCGGGATCCCGTTTTTAGAAAACGGATCCCATTTAGCTTCTCGGATCCTGTTTGTTTAAAAAATGGGATCCTGCTTTTTGAAATTTTCCAAAACGAAAATTTTCAAAAATGGAAAGTTTTAAAACAAGATCCCTGCTTTGAAAAATTTCCTCGAAAATCTTCCAATTTTGAAAATTTTTTAAAGTTTTCAAACGAGATCCCGCTTTGAAAACTTTCCATTTTGAAATTTTCGCTTTTTGGAAGAATTTTCAAACGGATCCCATTTCATAGAACCATAAAAAATGGCTTTTTTTATGAAACGGGATCCCGTTTTGAAACGGATCCCATTTTTTAAATTATGAATTTTTGAGCAGGTTTTTTGGCTTGTTTTTTGGTTCGGGAAATGGCTTGGGGACCCGAACCTAAGCTTTGGACCTAGTTTGACCTGCAACTTGAAGGTCTTGTTAATGTCACAGGAAAATAATGACTTTGGACATATGTTTGAAGACCTATTTTGCAGAATTTTTTTACGAAATTAAAACCCATTATAGATGAGACAGTGCAAATTCCAAATATGTAATTTTTTTAATAATTTGATTATTTTTTCTATTTTTCAATTAATTTCTAATGAAACTAGTCCATAAACTTGAATTATCAGGTTTTTTTAGTATTTTAATAACTTTTGATCAACATAACATTTTGACGAACGGATTGCACAAGAGCAAACTTCAGACAATTCTTTTCAGTTTAAAAAAAAATCAAAAAATGATAAGTTTAGGTCATCTTATGCGTGTCGTACACGACGATTTTTCAAAATGACAAATATGCCTAATAAATATTTAATAAAAAAAATATTCAATAAAAAATTATAAAAAAATATTAAAAGCAAGCTTTAGTGAGTCACAAATCTTTTCCCAAAAGGATTTAGAAAATATGATAATTTAGGTCAAAATATGGATGTCGTGACACATGCATGGTATGGTATAAAAAAGTGACTTTTAAACGTGGTTTTAGAAACGCTATTGAAACTCAATTTTACAATCTGGGTATTGAAATAAATTACATATTTGGAAACTAGACTCTGAGTACTACATTTTATGATTAGTGACTTTTTTGAAGATTCCATCTCTAAGTGCTTCAAATTTTAAGGTCAAATGTGTCAAATTCTAAAAATCAGGGAAAACACTTCCACTTTTTGGCCAAAAAGTGGACTCAACTTCTTGCACACACCCAAATTCTGATGAATGTTTGGTGACATATTGAAAAAATATTGTCGACTTACCGATGCAACACTGATTTAAATTTCATCGCTGGATTTTTGTCTCTTTAATGACCAATTTTTATATGTTGAAACCATGACCAACATCGTCAATCAGCACCATGGAAAATGTTGGCAATGTTCGTCACAAAATCAACGTAACTTCGTCCATCTATTGACGCAAAAAATCACAAAATGTTGCAGAATGCCCATTTGAAATTGTTGAAAAAACACCAAACATTCACCCATTTCCAGACGAGGTAGAGTAAACCATCATTTCCATTACGACAAAAACTATGTCACGTGTATAGCAACCTCGTCACAAATTTTTGTGGTTCGTCGGGCTATGTTCGTTGAAATTGCGACGAAACTCTGTAGTTTTTTTTTTTTAAATATTCATTCAAACATCTTCCCTCCCTAACACAATTATATGTATGGGTTTTGTTCTTTGCATGAATAAGCCTAAAACTGCAGCATAATGAAATATTGAAAAGTGCATTACCTTATTGAGCTTCTCTATGTTTCAAGAATAGTTCAATATTCTCTACTTAACAGGGCCAACCATGTGATGGTGGAAGCTCATTTGGCCCTCCCCCCCCCTCACATCACTCTCAATTCCCCACACCCAATCATATAACATTAATCATTCATTCATCCATTAATAACATATAACATTCATTCATTAACATGTAACATTCATTCATTAACATATTCACATTCATTCATTAACATATAACATTCATTCATTAACATGTAACATTCATTCATTAACATATTCACATTCATTCATTAACATATAACATTCATTCTTTCAGTTTTTACATATTACCAAAAATATGGTTGTCAAAAATATCAGTTTTTAACATTGATTAACATATTATAAAAAAAATGGTTGTCATAATATGATTACAATCACTTTTTTTTTTGTTTCTTTTTTGCAGCTAAAAAAAGAAGTGGAGTATCGTTTTCTAAATCATCTGTCCCCCCTTCATTTGATTTGTCCTCCGCTCATGATCTTAATGTATGCCTAGTCACGTACTCACAACATGGAGGCCGCTACAAGGGGGGGTCTGCTGCAATAACAAAGAAATGTTAATTTGATATGTTTTATTATCATTGTTACAAGTATTTCATTAATTAAAAGAACATTAGAGTGGTTCTCTTTACCTGATGGGGCCACATCATGTTCCTAATCGTGTCTTATAGCCTCATGCTCAACATGTTGAACAACCTCTAAATCCTCTAGAGTTGAAACACGAAAGGTTACATTAATTAATACACTAATTGCAATTAAATATGTTTAAAAGAACATTAGAGTGGTCCTCTTTACCTGATGGGGCCACATCATGTTCCTGATCTTGTCTAGCCTGATCATGCTCAACATGTTGATCACGCTCTACATGCTTTAAAGTTGAAACATGAAAGGTTACATTAATTAATACACCAATTGCAATTAAAGATGTTTAATTGTATTAATCCATACTGCATTTTGTATAGCACATGAATACGTCTAGTACCAGGATGCACACCATGACCTTCATCTGCAGGTTGTGCTCCACCCTCACCAGGCTGCATTCCAATTCATGTGCAGTATTATCATTCCTTGCTTGTTTAAAACAAGTAGTCACATAATTACTTTATGGTGGAAATTAATATTGAATAGATTGCACAAGTATTCAATTTTAAATAAACTTCATTGAGTTTATTTACCTGTGTTTCGGATGGAGTGGAAGCTTGTGTTTTCCCAATCAAGAATATTAGGCATTCAACCATGGCTCCATAGCCTTCCTAGAAGGAAATCTCCAGGTCCTCTTCTGTGGGCACTTTGTTGAATTCAAAGCCTCGCATTTTTGCATAAGATCATGAATTTTGCTTCTATGGTGTGATAAAACCAAAATTGTTTGCAATTTATTATTTTGATGCAATATTTTATTTATTGATACTTATAATTCATGCAGTTAATTTCATATAACCACCAGAGCCAAGTGTGTACTGCCCGTATTTTTCTAGTCTTTCCTTTGTTTCCTTCGATGTGTCGGGCAGCCTATGAAAAGTTTGAAATACGTTAGATTATGTAAAAAGAAAGAGTAATCAGTATATAATTACATTGTTGATAGTATCACATACCTTCCTTGGCCTGGTGGTGTCATTCTTTTTGTCTTTTCATCCTTCTCCTTTCCATCTGACACCAAGTCCTTCCACTCCCTCTTCGGAATCATGGGGGGATGCTCGTACTTTTTGTTCTTATCTAAATGTGACCTGTATTGGTCCCTCACATACTTTAGATAGGTACCATCTTTCTTAAGGACCTTGGTTCGGTTGAATGTGTTATTACCGAATAGCACAACTAAACAGTTAATGAGCTCATCTTTTAAATCTTGATTTTGGGAATTCCACCATGTACATATGGTGGGTCTGAAGATCTCCAATGTAATATCATTTAGATGTTTATAAAAAATATCATTTACTACAAAATGATCATGGTATATTAGTCTAAAATGATTGATCAATAAGTAAATTTCAATTGGATTATATATAATAATAATTAAAACATTTTAGAGTACCTGGGACCTTCTCTATCTTTATGGGAATGAAATCCTTGTTCACCACAAATGTGACCTGAAATGGTCTTGTACTAGTAATATAGGAAGATCCAGAAAATGTTGCTAAAACATCACCAGTACTAGTGGCCTCGGCATCCCCAAGTACATGTCTTGACGCATGTTCTGGCATGTGTTTGCTGCAAGAGGGTGCACTACCCGATGCCTACATGCTATGTGTTGCCAAAGTTTTAGTCGACAATATAGGCAAGGATGATGGGCTTGGATGATATGATGTATGTGCAGGAAGATCAGGGTCAACACTTGTTCCAACCCCTACTCCCCGGGTAGCACCTGCAATACCCTGATCATGGCCAGTAGCATCATGAGGACGCAAAAAATCTTGTAAAAACAACACATATTTTAGTTCATGACATAAAAGAGTACAAAATATAAAACCATGAATGAACTTATGTTATAATTAAAGATCTCATAATATCTTACTTGCAAGTTTCGTGCTCTCTCATTCAATATTTTAACCCTTTCTCTTATCTCGTCTGTTTGAGGCACTATGAATAACAACTGAAGGACTTCTTCATTGCATTTTTTTTGGGTCTTCCTTATCATATCTAGAGGGTTTGCAGAATATGCGATGTCATCATTGCATAATAGTGATTGCACCTCCCTATGGATGCTCTCCTCTCATCAGCCGGTGTTCTTCCCTCATCATCCTGACTACGCATACAAGAATATTAAAAACATTATCTAAATTAACCCAATAAACTTATGAAAAAAAATACTAAATTTTTTTTTTGCTTGTATCTAATTTGTACAATTATAATGAGGTAAACCTCTCAGGTAGAAGCACCTGAAGATGCATCATGATTCTGCGTTCGGCTCCGAGCCTTCCCTACGACACAACCAAATTTTATGACAAAATTAAATATAAAACATTACCGAAATGAAACCAATAGACTTTACTTTAAAAAACATAATAATAAAATGGTATATTGGAGTCATTAAATGGAGGTTCGTAAAATGGTATATAGCACGCACTAATTCCCCCATAGTAACTGCGGTTTGTATAGATGCAATTCAAAATTGTAATCGACAGCAACTCTTTTCCCCTACGCTTATTGATTTTATAGCACATACCTATCACACGGTTTCACTTCTAATATGCAATTGGGTTGCTCTATTTTAGACCCGTGTCATGTACTATTTATAAACCTAATATTCCCCCCGATTCTTTTGGCCTTCCATCAATGTGTGTATTACATAGCCACTCCTCGAGTTCTTGATCTCTATTCTCTGTTCCTGCCTGTTCCATAATTTCGCGGTATATCTAACCGCCTGCATCCAATCTTTTTGTAATCAGAATAGTAGTCCTATTATTACTTCATCAATTCAGTAACTTTGTCGTAACAAACCTTTATGCCATCCATGCAAAAATAGGCCCAAACCATGTAATGACGATGGTGCTATGCGATATATCCTCTCGTTGACACAAAAATCAATGTTTATTGGAAGAAGTTCCTTGGGTACCCATTGTTTCCATAGATGCTTGTACCTCAAGGGCACCTCGACATCACCTATGCTCTCATCATCATAAGAACATGACCCCCCTTCAGCAAGAAAAAATTTCATGCGTTTGCAAAATTTTCTTCTAATATTTTGACCTCTAGTTGATCTCCTTTAGACCTACTACATGTCTTGCTTTCCTCTTCTTCCTAAATTTCCCTTGCTCGAGGAAGATAGATCTGAAAAATACCTATTTGGTGGTACCTGCACTCATAAGGATGTTGGATGAAGTTCTTTCATGGTGATGTGATCCCAAGGTATGGGGTTGGAGGATTAAAAACCAAGTTTTTCACTACTAGTCAAATGCATGTGGAGGTAACAATAGTTGTGAATGTATCAATAAACCTTGTAAGGGTCTAATGATCAGAGATCATTTGGTAAGCATGGGAATGGTTTGTAGGGTCACCAACCTTGTGTTTTGAAGCCTTGGGTTTTGGAAACATCTAGAGGAGTCATTGTCTTGTTTCTTCGAGGTTGATTGGGTTAGTTGGTGGAAGGTTGCTATTACTTTTTGTACCTGTCTATGAAATTTTTTGGACCACCTTCCTCAAAGACAATTTAGTCCCTCTAAGGTAGTATTGGTGTCTAGTTAGTTAGTCTATGAAAATTTTTGGACCACCTTTGATGTGAAATAGCCCCTCGTGCAACCATCCTTTCAATCTATTTCTAAATGGATAGACCCCTTGCCTTTAATGATTAAGCTCCACAGGTTTCTACCCCTATGGTTTTTTGGGTCCCCCAAATAAAATAATAAAATATGGACCCTACTCAGAAGAACCCCAAAATGTATCAGAGTTTGTTTCTTTCTTAAGAATTCAGTTAAAGAGGCTAATTGGGTCCCTCCCTATCCAGCATTCCTTCACCATTTTCCAGACACCCACAACATCTTTGAACCATTTATACTCTTCTGGAACTTGAAAAAAAAAAATCATTTTCATTAGTTTTCTCTTTCGAGATTTCCCTAGTGTTGGCATTTGTACTATCCTTTTAGAGGTTTAGTTGAGTCGGTGAAATATTCGGAAGTTTTTAATGGCTCCTTGTCTTTTTGTTCATCTCTTGTACTGGTGCAAGAGCACCTTGGCATAATTAGGCCTCTATGAAGCAATGTTTTGAAATTTGATTCAATTTTATTGTTCCTACTTTGTAAATCATGTTATTAGATTCATGTTTCATATATTTGAGGTCATGTTGAGGTCATTTGGTGTTTATTAAGTCCAAAAGTGCAAAAATGAAAACAATGTAAAAAGTTGTCAACTTAATCAAAAAGGAAATATTAAGAGATGAAGAGTCATTAGGGTCGGTCAGAGCTAGTCAGAAGGCTAAAAGTCAATTGTTTTTCCTTTAAAAAGGATCTTGTATCTTTTAGAACTTCGAGGGTGGTTGAATAAAGAATAAGTTCAAGGAAAATCTCTGATTTTTAATCATTTTTCTTAAGAAATATTGCATTTCCAGGCATTGTACAAATTTGTACAGACTTTAATGCATGGTAGAATGGTTGGATATGGTAATAATCTCAATCACCTTCCTGTTACATCAAATTTCATTCATTTTATTTAATATTTGTGTGAGTTATTGTGGATTTACTTCAGATTGCTAAAACCCTCAATTAGGGTAAGCAGAGAAAGAAATAATTATGTTTCTCCTTTATTAATTGGTGGAATCTTCTGGTTTCTTGTGAGATTATCCTACTATGAATTTTCTTTCATGTTTCAGTAGATTTAGGGAAAAATCATAAAGATAAGATGCAAGGGAATGAAGTTTCTTGACTGAAAAACTATGTGTACAGTCTGTGAACAGAGTAATTATGAAGGTTAAGCCCTTAGGGTTTTGTGAAAATAATTTGTAATAGACTTTGATGGTTTGAAGAGCATATACCAGTCAAACTAAACATGTCCCAAGCACTGGACAAGTGTACTTTGGTCAGGAGTTAGTAAACCAACAAACCCTTATGCAAATCAAGCCTAATTAGGCCTAAATCTGTCTGAGACAACAATATTTGAAGCTTGTGTTGTAAGAGTTTTGATACCCATTTTGAATATGTTTTAGATATGTAAGGAGGGCATTGAAAATTGTGGATAGACTTGTGTAATAGTGCTTAGATTGTGAATGAAGCCCTAACAAATAGGTTGGCAAACCTACAAGAGTATGAAGGAATCGGTGACAGTAAGAACTTTAAGGAGTTTTCATGATTAAGTGTGATTTCTTGGTTGTTTTGGTTAAGAGATTACCAAGGTATAATTTGATCTCATTTGATATAAGGTTTGGTGTAAGCATGAAGTTAAAAAGTCCATTACTTTGACTGATCTGTCTAATAATAACCCTGTTTTGGAGACTAAAATGAAACTATAGTATATGATTTTGTTAAATTGTCAAGAATAAAGGATGGGAGATGGTTTACATTTGTTTGAAGTGAAATGGAATGGAAATTGTATGGTCAATATTAGCCTAAATACTGTTTTGGGTCAGATTGCTTTATGTTGAGTTGAAATTGTGAAGTTTAGGACAGTCATTAAGAGAGTTAATGGTAAAATGAAAGGGCAGACTGGGTAATTGTTTTTTTTATCAACATGAAGTTGACTAAGGTGTTTGAAGGTCTGGTAATGGTTTGGAACTCTAAAGAAAAATTTGAGTGTTTGTGTCGAGTTTTGTGAAGGGAAATATAGTTGAATAAGTGTGTCAAAAGAAGGAAAGTTCAAGATTGTTTGTGACTTGTCAAATGAGATTGTGTGAGTTTGTTTCCTTCCTCTGACTCTGCATCATGTACTTCTATACATTCTCTTATGGATAGGCACTAGGCATTTTTCATTGCACTCACAAACCATGTATTGTTTTCAGTCCCTTTGATCATTTGTGGACCTCAATATGTAAATTTATTTCATCAAAGTTTAGAAATTTGAACCCTAGTGAGCTTCATGTGTTGTTATGTGATGGGAATTCCTTTCAATCTTATAGTAGAAAAAATATGCTAAGACAAATACAAAAATTGCAGTTCACAGGCCAAAAATGGCCACCCAACTGATTGAACATCTCAAAGCTTGGCTATTCAAACTAACCAGACACCAGTACTAGGTAGTACTTAGGTTTTTCAATGGGACATTGGCTCGAATTGACCAAAACATAGCATGCAACACCTTGATGGGAACAAACAGAGTCTAAATCACTGCACTTGCAACAAGATTTCTAAATGCGGGGGAAAAATCACTTACATTCATTGTCCCTTGGTCGATTTTCCCTTTCTAAGTTACCTCACCTCTCGCTCTAGCTTTCCTCCTGCCAAATGGTTCCTAGTCTTCCTCCTTGACTCAATGGCCTTGCAGCACTCATACAGTGAAGTCTCGCAACTCTCGACTCAGGGGCTGGATGCAGTGGTTCTTAGTGCAACTCTCTAGTTAGGGTCTTGGTGCAGTATGCTATGTCGTGCTCCTGTGCGTGTGGGGCCAAAATTTAAAATATATAGTTTATATATATGCTATGTCAACATATAGTTTATCTACAAAATATATATGCTATGTCAACATATAGTTTATTTTATTTTATACATAATACAAGTTTTGTATGGTGGCTTGTTGAGCTTATATAGTTGGTTTTCTCTTTCTTTATAATTTTTGATGATTTATTTCCTATGACATGATTGAATATTATCTACAGTCCCAGTGATTGTTAAAAAGGCTTATGATAGATGATGTTTAATCATGATCGATGTCTAAGAATCAGTGATTGAAATACTACTTGACTAAAGATTGAGCTATCTGATATTTTGTCATTTAAACATAATGGAAGAAATGCTTGCAATCAATATCTTATTAATGTAGCCTACAAGGTTTCTTTTCCTAGTTTTTTTTTGTCCTATTCTTGTTATGACTTATTTCTTTACATTGGTCTATTACAGTAATGGGGAGCATATCTAGTGAATCGATTCTTTTAGTATCTTTGATTCTTATCCTTGTGCATAACAATTTTTCTTCTATCCTATGATTCATTTATTGTTGGTTTAAAACACTTGTTACAGCTAACATGGATATGAATTATGATGTGGGTGTGAGAAGGGATTATTGAATATGAAGGAATGGTTTGGTAAAGTACTCCTTAATCCAAATGAGTCATTTTATTGTCATGGAATGTGTTAAGAGACTTTAAAATTAATATATTCAATCTAGTTAATATTGACACATCTAAAGCATTCCAAAGGCACTTCGGAGATATGCTATGACATAAAGAAGATTGTTAAGGTGATGTCAAGTCTTGATCCATTAGGGTAGTAAAACATAGATGCATTGGTACAAAAGGTTCCATTCAACATGGAGGAAATGGATAATTACCTAAGGGGATAATGTGAGATTGGACCAAGTTTATATTATGATACAAATATCTTGGGAAAAGGGATGATGAAATGGTTAAGTATGGGAAATTGTAGAGATAAATATAACACCAAGGGAAGAACACTAGAACTAATTTTAGCACTATGGATTAATCCAAGACTCAAAATTCCACTAAGAGGCATCCCTTACCTCTTAAATTAATTCCATAGGTGGGTTTATCCTCCAATATAGTGCCATTGGTTAGCTTATCATGTGAACTTCCGCTATAAGTAGGATTACCATACACTTTCTGCAGCCATGTTGTTAGGGTTAGAAGGCAGATATCTAACAATTAAATGTAAAAGGTTTGAATTAATAAGCGAGAAA
>VDFB02270651.1:524119284-524148773 GCA_007258455.2 Sequoia sempervirens | reverse complement strand
ACCTTCCCATGTTAATGCACAACCGGATTGTTGACATTGTTCAATCCATACCATCATCCAATCAAGATTGTTTGCGATGTAAAAATGTAGTGCATCCCACTCTCGACCAACTGTATAAAAAAAATTAAATTCATAAACAACGTATAATTAGTTAATTACCATGGTATATGACCTTAATTTATAATTGATGTACCTGAAAACCTAACATCCCACTACCAATGATCTTATTATCTTTCATTGTTGGATGAATTCAAATTAAAGGAGTATGCACAAAGAATGAATTATGACCCTAAAGGGTACATACACTCTTGTAAGAAAAAGAAAAACCTTAGTGGATACACCCATGTTCCTATACCGGGGGAAGATGTGTTTAAGAACAAAGAAGACAAAGAAGTAGAGGAGGTTATAGAAAATTTCATGAAGGAGTTAGAGCAAAAAAAGAAAAGGTTGCAAGAAATGGATAATTCATCTGAAGAAGAATCTATGGGAGAAAATGAAGCACAATCATAGCAGAGAACAGTCCCTTAGATGATGAATGATGAATATGAAGAACTCCCTAACAGGGACTTACAAGTAGCCAAGGAATTGCATGTAGATGAAGATGATAGGATAAAGATAGAAAATTTGAGGAGAATGATCTGGTGTTGATGTGGAGTACTAGGTTTCAAGAGAAGGGAAAGCATGGAAATTTTGAATCCTTATGGTTAGGGCCCTTTGTTGTCACTGGTAAGAGAGGAGAAGACTCATATTACTTGCAGAACATGTCGGGTGAAGAACAAGAGTTGCATGTACATGGGCAATTCCTGAAGCATTTTTTCTCTTGAAATACATAGAGGATTAAGGGTTTCCATTGCATGGACAACTCTTGACAAACCTCTCAAAAAAAATTATCCATGCACAATAGTTTAGGGAATAAAAAGGAATGGGAATTGCCAGTACATGGACAATCCTAGAATTCCTTCATCAAAAAATAAAAAATTATTTCCATGTACAGTAGTATAGGGTCATTTCCATCTTCATATCCATTATTCATTCCATAAAGTTCATTCATAAAGTTTGGTCTGATCTCCCAGAAATTTGAATCCTCGCAATGATCTCACAATCATTCATCCCCAGATGGAGCCACTATTGGAACTATAAAATTTTGAAATTTATAGTAAATTACGCTCATAAGTTTCCCAAATAAAGTCCATATTTTGAATAATTTTTTTATACTCTCCCCTACACACCATAATTACCAATGATTGCATCAGTTTTGACCTTTTGATACCTTAAAATTCCTCTAAACAAAGGTATTTGAATAAAAAATCCATATCGGCATGAGTGGGTGCAGGTCTCTTCGATCCATAAGCTACTATATTCCAATGCAGGTGATTTGGGCATATTGGCAAGATGTCAAGACTATCACACCAATCAAATTTCATAGGAGGATACGTATCAGGAAGATACAACACATGGTCTCACCGATGAAGAAGTTCCCTGGGAAGACAAATACTCTCGGAATGAAATCCATGAGTCAGCCTGAGTATATATGTCTTGCCGATGAAATACCATCGGCAAGATACCCATCCTATCTCACCGACGAAGCATGAAGAAATTCCCCCAATGAGACAAATACTATCGGAATACGTTTGAAATGTCTTCTCATCACGCCGATGGAAGTTACATCGGTAATATTCTTGGCGACATATTCGAGATCGAAGGAATGAACATCATGAAGACTTATAACATCGGGGAAACTGCTCAATATCTTTGTGATGCATGATCTCTTGCCGAAAAAGATATGAATGGATCAAAAGGTTCATCGGGGTGGCTCTTGGAAATATTTATATGGATCTAAAGGGTAGACTACGTGATATAGGCGAAAAATATGTAACGTTTCCTCAACCAACAAGGTGTTCAATGAGCGTTGGCTAAGCCCGAATAAAAAGGATTGTCTAGAAGTTTGAATTATCCTACCGATAAAAAACATTTGATGTGACCATGGGAAATTCGAAAATCAGCTACACTCGTGTTCAAAGCTAAGGAATTAATGGCGGCACTACCAGCCCAATGTGTTGATAATTCCCCAAATTGAAGAGGATTAATTGAAGGAAAAATTTGCAGAATTGGCAGCGGGAGAGCGAATGAAGGGACGGAGGGTTGCACAATCAAAGATTTCCAAACAAATTTGTAATTTTTTTGCAGTTGAATTTCTGATTCTATGATTCATAAAGAGTAAAATGGAAAGTACTAGCTTAGGAAAAGCAAAAAGTAGGAAACAAAGTGAAAGTGGTCACCCTAGAGGGAAGAAGCAAAAGATTGAAACCAAAAAGGAGCCAGGGATAGCTGAAAGGAAACTAAACCAAGACTTAATTAATCAATTTCCCGGCTCAGGTGCAAAAGTTAGGCGCTCTGCGCAACTTAGGGCTAAAGTAGAAAAATTGGAGGATAAGTGCAAGCATATAGGAGATATATGGACCTCGATTAGGGGATATGAATTGTTTATCTTTCATTACCACCAAAGGAATCAATATGAAATAGTGTGTAACCCTTGGAAATATAACCAAGGAAAATTGGTCTACCCAAATGTGTTCATGGATGTAGAGATGGTAAAAGTGTTATTTTTTCATTATGACCCAAAGCTCAAATCTATTTGTGACCTGTTGGGAAAACCATTTATACACATATTAGAAGCTACAATTTGTGAAGTGTTTAACCTAGAAGGAGTATGTGATGAAAAAATTGTACATGAGGAGCTAGAAAGAGAATTATGGAGGATGGATACTACATACAAGGGTTGGAGGTTACCATTACATAGACTTAAGAAGGATGGTAGCTCAATTACACTGGAAGATAGTGATGGCCCCTTATTTCATGTTGACCTGTTTGAGCCATACCTAAAATATACTTATTTTTCAGCATGCCAGGTGTTGGAGATAGAGGCCCCTGAATACATGTCAATTGTTCCAATGGTAATTGCAACTGATGTCCACTTCCATAACTCTCAACCTTTTGATTATGCCTTACATATTTTCAAAGAGATTGATGCAAGATTGATGGCAATAAAGAAAGGCTCTCTTGTTTTACACTTGAAGCATTATTCAATCCTTATGCATATGATACTTTACTATGGACAAGAGTTGAAGATGTGGCCTGAGAAGCTAAGGGTTTCACAATTGGATAAGGAGAGAGGATTATTACTAGGACAACTTTGGACTGCCATATGGGACAACAGATTTGCTAATTCATGCTTTATACATTTTGAAAAATATTTTGTGAAACCATTGTATAAATTGTATAATCATCCTTGTGAGTATTCGTTGTCTGATGAGATAAAAAGGTTTCTCAGACCCAAGGACTTTAATGGGCATGTTAACCACAATTGGGGATACTGGTATTGCTTGGAAGGTGCAACTATGATCAGATTATATGGATTTGTGGACACACCCTTTATCCTACCCAAAACAATGCCTAATAGGATTTATTACCTAGAGATTGCTAGGTAGTTGGATTACTCAAATGTGATGAACTTAAGTTCTTTTGGAAAACGGGCATTTTTTCCCAGCACACTGTGTTTTGGTGACTTCACTGTATTATCAAGGGATGGGTATGATATGGTTCTCAATAAATTGTTGCAATACAATATGAAGAAAGGTCCACCACATAAAGGATTTGATCCAAAGGGGTACATCAATTTTTTTTTAAATAAAATGAACTTGGGCGGGTATGATCATGTACCCTATCAGTGTGATGATCTGAGCAGGAATTTGGAGGAGGAAGAAGCAGAAAGAGTGGTTGATGAATACAACAGAGGATTTCCAGATGTAGATATGTTCTCTTCAAGGGAAGAGACATCTAGTGATTATAGGCTTCTCAGCACAACTAATAAAGTTTCCAGATCAAGAACTCAAGCATACAAGTATCCTCCTAGGGAACCAGATGTTGAAGAGAGTTCAAATGTAGATACAAGGCAGATGGCATATAGATCATTTGTGGTTGATGATGAATTTTTCAAAACTCCAGAGTTTAGAGATTTTTTGTACAAGCAAAAGGGGAAATCAATAAGGGATTCAATGGATAATATAACACCAAATAATGAAGGGCAATTATTAAGCAGCTTAAAGTTGAGTGTAGAGAAAGAAATGAAAGACATGACCCCTGAGAAGGGAATAAAGATTTGGGAGGATGTAGGCATTATGATTTTCCCTGGTTAGATTTAAAATCTACTTTGTTTTTTTATAGCTTCTTAAAGAATAATAATACCACACATAAGCTCAGCCTTGAAGGCATAGCAGAGATATATGCATGATCCAAGTATAATCCAGATGAAGGATCACTTATGATATGGGCCCTATATCCACCTCACAAGAAATCTATTATAATTGATAATGAGAAATTTTTTGGGCATGTAATGACATTAAAAGTTGGAGAAGTTGATCCCATAACTACAGAAGATATTGGCATCAATATTGCCAAGTTGAATAAGGCTCAAATTCAGATGTTGGTTAAGGAGAAAGAAATGTACAAAGCTAATAATGAAAGATTACTCAGGGAAAATGATCACCTAAAATATATGATGGGAATTACCCTAGGATCCACCAAGCAGTTGACACAAGGTGAGAGTTCTCATACAAGAGACCAGTGGAAAGGATCAAGTGCATACTCACAAGGTAAATATGATGCACTTATTGCAATGATAAGGAAGAGGCAAGCCAGTTTGATGACTTAGTTGAGTAGACTTTGGGGAACACATTCAAAAAATTATGCTGCAAAACAAGAACATAGGAGAATTGATAAAAGAATCTAGGAGAAATTCCAAGAGATAAGTGGAAGAGATGTTCTAGATAATGTGGCTATTGATACTGCTAACCAGTTTGCAAGAAGACATAGAGACTTCCACAAAGAATTGCAAGGGGATGAACAGGGTCTGATTGATGCCACAAAGAAGGGATTACCAATGCTATTTTAAGATGAAGGAGAATTGAAACAAAAGGATAGGTGGAAAAAGGAGTGTGATCCAATGTTGCAAACAATCCTGGAGACAGCTATAGGAAACAATTTGACATTGGACAAGGCTTGTGAGTAGAACGAAAAGACGGTGATAATGGAGATGGCAATCCAGACTGTGCTAGGAGATGCTAATACACATGAGCAATAAGATTACTTGGATCATTTGTCAAAAGTCCATTTATGGCTAAATAGAGCCTAATTTCTAGTTTGTTATTGTTGTTAAGAAAAAACATTTCTAAAAGGACGTGTCCTTTCACGATTTTGTTGTATTCATATATGTTTTATAGTGCCACACAGATATAGGCAGATAGAAGAAATATACAATAGATAGTTTGCAATGATGTTTTCATCTAAAAGGACTCAGATGCATGTATGAATTTTGATGAATTTAATGAAGATATCTAAAATTGTGGCTTAATCTTGGTATCAACTATTTGTTGGAATTATACAGTTATTTGATTGTCTCCATCATGATACTTTTATGTTGTTTAAATTGATATATCAAGCATATTTTTATTTTATCAATACACATTTTATGTACTTGTGTGATGTGATTATTTGGTTCTTTCAAGCAAAGATTAAACCCTTCTAATCAATCATAGTAACTGGGGAGTATCAATTGGATTAGTAAGAAGAATCACATAACTAGGGTTGTCATTCTATCTCAAGTAGAAATTGACAAACATTTATTTGTATGTTTATACACGTTATAAACTACATTTGTGTGCCAAAAATTTTGGATTATTTCCATAATGGATTACAGTTTTCTAGATCTTCATTAGACTCCATATACCCAACAGGGCACTGGTCTCACATATTTTATCTTTTAGTTCATCCATCTCATTTTTTACATCTATTAACTGAACATATTTTTACTCATATAATTTATGTTAGATTAGGACTATATCTATTCATTGTAATATTTTCATTGTGAATAGACTGTTGTAACAGAATCATATCATTTAAGTCTGCTCAATTCACATAGGTAGACCCACCTAGGTTTAGCAGCACTTGAAGAGAAGAAGGTCTAAACCATTTGGCCTTGTCTGTTACCCTAAAACGTACCAAGAGTTTGGCAATGTAAAATTTATTCTAATTAATCTCCATGACCATCTTATAATTACCTCTCACTTTTCTCAATCTACCTTTCCCCATCAGGTACTCCCCTTCAAATTTGTTAATGGATTTGGGATCCCAAATGCAATCTACATGGATCTTTGATGCAAACTTAGGAAGATATTTAGTAATGTACACCATGGTCTGGTATACCATATATCCCTCCACCATAGAACCCTCGGGATGTGCTCTTTGTCTAACCAAAGCCTTCAAAAATTGCAACTGCCTCTCAACCATCCACATTGACCTTGTGTGTATAGGTCCACACAATTCAACCTCCTCAAGTTGGTGTATGAGGTAGTGTTCTTGTGCATTGAAAATTTTCTAAGGTAGACACTTTTGCATTTCACACATTAGACGAGAAATTTTTCTCCTCCAACAATTTATATCTTCTTTATGGATTTCTTTAGATGACAACCATCTACAAGTGATTCAAGGTGCAAATATATTAACATGATTTAACAAAAATATACAATATATTACATAACAAGTAAAACAAATGGAAAATATAAGATCTATTAAACGAATTGAAAAAATATCACTACTTACCTCATGTATTTTCCAAGATCATATATAACTTGTTTGACATTGTTGTCGAAGTTGTCTGGGAGAGATAGAGGTAGAACGTACTGCAACAATTATAAAATGATCTTTTCATTATTTTTCCAAAACTAGTAAACATAATACATTGAAAAGTACATGTAGTATACAAATATATATAAAATATACCAAAATAATTACCTTAATGAAGGTATGTCAATCATGCATTTTCATCCCTGACCCAAATTCACCTTTCTTTGTAATGATATTGTTTATGTTCGCAGCAAATCCTGTGGGAAATCAAAAAAATTGTATGACTTCTTTTATAACATTGCTTTGTTGCTTCATTAATAACCAAAGAAGGGCACTTATATTAATTTGGTCTCCATCGCTATTTAATTGAATGACATTTTTCATTACATGATTGGCTTCCTGAATGTCACTACAAATTTTGACCAAAAAAAATTGTCATGCCCTCCATCCAATATTTTCCATAACGTTTCTATTATATTCTTTCTGATATGCATTGTATCAAACAAATGCACAATTTGTAGCTACTCATAATAGGGCAACCTACTAAATTGTCTAGGATAACTTTTCAATCCCTGTGGAAGCCAGCCATTAATGCCTTGATGACCTTCATGAAGCATATAAGTTAAACAAATTAACAACAACAATCATTTTCAATTACAGCATGAGTAAACAAAACACAATATAAAAATATAAATTCCAAACATATCATATATGATAGATATACAATTTAATATGATGTATAACCTTGATGATTAATTCTATTATATTCCAAATTCCATAGGCGAGGTTTCATTCTTTGTGGTTTTGATGTAGTCTCTTCTTTCCCATTGAAAAGATGTTTTTCAGTTGTTCGATACTTATGATTTATGTGGAGGAAGTTCCTATACTCATCAAACACCTGCTTTCCTAAACTTGTTGACCGACAAGATTTCATCTTTGGACCACAAACTAGACATGCAAATTTTCCCTTTGTTTGAAGACCTGCAAGATCATATATAATTGGATTAAATATGTTAATTTTTATAATTATATATAATGAATAGATTATTTAAAAAACATGCATGATATCTACTTCATAAAACTAAATATCATTAAAGTGCAGTTGAATGTTATAACATACCACAAAAATGTGTTAGCCCTAGGGCATCATGAATTGTCTATACAAGTATTGCATGGAATTGAAATTGACTTTGTCCTATTGGTCTACAGACATCATACATAGTGACGCCATTCCATAACTTTAGTAACTCATCGATAAGAGGCTCGATAAATACATTCATATCTTTAATTTGGTACTTACCTAGTTGAATGAACATAAACATTACATAAATAACCATTTTACTGCAATATATATAAATTAATGTACATGACTATTAAATGAAAAAAATATAAGTCGTTATGCAAAAAATAAGACAAATGAGATGCTACTACGTTAAAGAAAATTGATGTAAGAAAATACCTAGAACAATCATTGCCAACATTATGTGCTCCCTCTTTATTGACATCCATGGAGGAATGTTATTGTTGATAACAAAAATAGGCCACACTGAGTAAATAGATCTTGGCTCTCCAAATGGATTGACACTCTCTGCTGCCAATGAAAGCCTGAGATTATGAGGTTCTTCTTTAAAGTGTGGCAATTTTTCCTCCATATCCCTCAATGCAGAACCATCCACAGGCATTCAAAGAATGTCATCTCCACTTCTATTCCATGCATGGTAATCCATAAATTGCACTAAGCTTTCACACCTAAATAATCGTTGCATACATGGAATAATGGGAATATAACGAAGAACCTTGTGAGGCACCTTTTTTGTTAGTTGATCTGTTTGATATCTACTAATATGACATTTCAGGCATTCCATTGCAAATTCATGTTGTTTACGATATATAATATGATCATTGGGACATGCATCTATTGCTTGATACTCCATTCCAATATCTTTCATAATGGAAAATAAATCTCGGTATGACCGAGGTAAAATATTTGATGGTGGTAACAAAAATTCACCTATCAATCTACAACAAAAAAATAATTTATTAATATAAAGAATATTAATGGTACATATTTCATCATTTATTTACTAGTGATGAACTAACATCAAAAATAGATGAAAAAAGATGACATATATGACATACCTTAACATCCATGAGATTGCTATGTTGGATAAACCATTCATAACCTTCAAGTTCACTAGCAACAATACAGTAGAGAGAAGAGTTGTTTGGGAGCCTTCATAAAGGGGCTCATATGCCTTCTCAAGTACAAGTAAATCATGAACATTATCAAATTCATCCTGATCATCATGCTCAGTTGCACCACTAAATGTATCATGGATCAATGTATCTGTACCATCATCTTCAACTGTGTTTTCTGGTGCATGATCATCTTCTTCCATAGGATCATTAACTTCATCTTCGATATTCATAGCTTCATGTTCCTATGCTTGTAAAACCACATTTTCCAAGCCATGATAATCCATATCATGTGCCCTAGGGCGTCACACCTTTATAATAATGATCAACATAAATAAACCATGATCATGATCAAGTGATTTTATATATATATATATATAAAATGTTAAAACGATATAAACATTTACAAATTCAATCAATATAAATACATATAATGAACAACTTACCAATGGACAATAACCATTCCCCCCTTCAATGTGACCATGTTGCCTACAATGTTTCTCAGTTGTGATTAAAAGTATTCTCGTCTTTAAGCCCTTGCAATTATTGCAAGGACAATATCATTTCCCATCACCCTTTCTTTTCAATCTAGCCCACAATCTAGCAAGTGTCTCTTCATTTTGTTCTACACTAATATTATCTAACATGATTTTTCTTTGTACCAAGCTTGAATATTTAGATATTCAAAAAATATCAAATTCACACTCCAATAATTTTTCATCATAGACAGGTAACAAAATCTAATAATTTTGATATTTTGCACCCAAAAAATTCAGCCTATAACCTCCACAAACTGTCACAAGTATAGCAAATTTGCAAGTATAACAAATTCACAAGTATAGATAAATTGTCAAACTCACTTTTATTTATTAGAAAACATTCATCGGAACCCCGACAAACACTAACCGTATACCTGTCGACCCAAAAATTAAGGAGGCTAACCATATGTCGGCCCACAAATTGATGGAAGGGGATGGTTAACTTTAAGTGTATGCCGAAATAGCGACAAAAATCACGGAGCATTGCAATTTCAATGAACATCAGGCATAAATTTTTAAAAAATTGAAAATTTCACATTAAATACACAGGTACCCAACGATACATCTAATTATACATCTTTCGTCGAAAATTTTCATCACATTATGTAGTCAAATGAGTTAGTGAATGTCTCTTCCCCTCAGAGTTCAAACTGCCAGAGGAGGGATAAATAATGCTTTCACCTCAGATGACACCACTTGGCCCAAAGTCACCAGATACTCATGATAGTTGGAGTTAGTCTCTGTCTTAGTTTCTAATGGGCTTTCGGTAAGGTTGATAGGAGAACTTTGTCGACCAAACGAACCATGGCCATATCGGAGCTTTCATCAAGTTTTGTTGGAAGGCCTAGCAACTTCGTTTCCTTTTATCTCTGTCTCCTTGGAGCTCCCGGCCCAATTCCGCAGTGTGTGGCTACATCTAACCATCACTGGTGAAGGTTCTCTCTCCTTGGTATCATCATGAATGCTCTATGCATGTCTGGGATCTTCACTACGAGGCTTCTTAAAGTGAAGTCTAGAATATCTTTGCACTGGAATCAACGTGGAATCAAACCTGCTCATTTTGCACTCACAGACACACTCTTGATCTTCACTCTCTGCAATAGTCTGAGGAATTTTCTATTTAGCTGCTATGAAAAGAATAGCAACTCATTCATTTGTATTTATTGAGCAAGATGATGTTATCGATTACCAATACTCGATGTCAAAAGGCACACGCACGAAGTGGGCAATTTTTTGGCATACATATTATCACCATTTCACTTACAAGTGCATGAAAGTCTACAAATCTCACTTCATGATTGTCTGCCATTAAATCTTCACACGCACGGAGATCAATTCAATCACTCCTATAGAAATCTGGCAATTAATGTGCAATGGTTGTAGAGTAAAATGGCTGTCACATGCCTTTTATCAATTTTGAATATAGGCCCTTGATCTTCTACTTGGATGGATAATCAAGTGGTTGGCCTTAGTTTGACCATCCTTGACTTCCAGCGGTGCTTCGCTGAAGTGTCCACGACCAATGATATTCATCCATCTCGGATGATATTCTCTCTGTCAGCAGGCTCCACCTTCCTCACGACTAAATAGATAGGGACAAGAGATCTCGTTGATCTCACTAGTATTAACTAGTGTTCACTTTATCCTAGTGAGCAAGGGGGGAATGATGAACATCGTTCCCAAGATCTGACCTCAACCTTCTATTGGACACATCAAGTATGGGGCATGCTAGTGGATACTAGGCCCCACGATCATACAAGGACATGTGTCCTCTTTTCGCCAACCTCGTTGCTTTTAACCCGTTGACACTTAACATTCGCGATCTGGTGGGGTATGGCCAAGATTTCATCCTGGATCCTTGAATCTCAAAACTTGCACTCCATACAATGTTAGCATTTAATGGAAATGACTTGGTTAAGTCGACAGCGATATGACCCTTGAGGGTAAATGACTTAAGCTTAAGTCACTGGGATAATTAAGACCTGACTTAGGGAAAAAGCTAAAATCAATGGAAAATGATGACCCGCGCTTTGAGCCTGAGGGGTTGGTAAACCAACGTGCAAGTATGGATTTAATGATGACTTAAGAAATCAGTGATTGACGGAGCAGGTCAACTTGCAATTATAACATTTTCATAGCTTTGCAAATAAAACCCTACTCACTCCTAGGGACAAGGGTTTAAAATGAAGACTAAACCCATGGAGAAATGAGAAAATTCTACAAAATTTTAGAACTCCCATAAGGACTTATTGTTGTTAAAGATCCAAGATACTAAGAGGGGGGGTGAATTAGTATCTTCTTAGATTTTCTGATCAAATACCATCCAATTATTCCAATGCAAACAATACCATAAATAAATAAAAGTATTAACAGAACATAGATCAAAGAACACAAGAACACTAGAATTTTTATGTGGAAAACCCAAGATGGAAAAAACCACGGTGAGTTTTAACTCACAATATTATATAATCGGTTATGAACTGACAGAGTACACCTAATGAGTGAAAATTCGGTTCCAAATAAAGCTCAATAAACAAACTTAACACACTTCATCATGTTCGCACTTCTTCACTTTTCATACTTCACTTCTTCAAAAATTGTCTATTATATATACCTCATCTCTTCGTAGGCATCAATTAGGTCAGCCTAATTAGATGCACTTTGTATTTACCAAAAATATTATTTGTCGGCCTTAAGCTTCAAAAAAGATTACCCACACGCTTCAACAAGTCAACACAGACCTAAAATAGGTCGCACATATATCCACATAACAAAATTGTTTTCACCTTTACACAATTTACCAAAGAAGTTAGCCAAGAATAGACTTCAAACCAAAAAGAAAAAAACATTTTGTACAAGCACTGGATACATGAAATCTTGAATGTACGTGCTCCCAACATCTGTAAACTATTTTCCAAAGCCGTAGGAAATAGTGATCACCAGAAAACAAATGCAGATCAAAATACTAGAGGATTAAGTAAAATATTGGTTTAGATACCAGAGAAACTTTAGACTTGATCTTGCAGTTGCAACTCATATATCATGGTGACATCAATGAAAAAAAAAAGTAACAAAATGAGATGTTCTTCTTCATATTTCCAATAATTTCCTTGATCATTAACACCCGCAATGGACAAACGACCCAAATCAATGAGGTCTTGAACTAAGTGTTTGAGATGCTTACATTGTTTAGTGTCATGGCCATTTTGGCGATGAAAATGGCAATAGGAATTTGGTTTAAAGATGGGTGGTAAAGGTTTGGTGGTATCAAGTAGTTTGACGGTAGGCAAGGTGATCATTTGTTGTTGGAGCAATTGGTTCATTGTATTATGGAGGGTATCAGGTAAGGGAGTAAATTGTCTCTTCGGGTCCCCATAGGTATAAGGCACCGCTGCTTTAACAGCTGCCACTTGACTTGGAACAGGTTGGGTTTGTGGTTGAGGAGGTGGATTGAACTATAAAAAGCCTTTGTTTGGTTTGCAAAAGTTTTGTGTGTTGTTTTGATTGTTTTGCTCAAACTTCTCAACTCAGTTAGAAGTGGACTTTGAATCACGACTTGAAACCAAGTTGTGATAATCACATAGTGTTGTGCATAAGTGTATAAACGAAGGAAATTTCATCATAGTTAACTCATCCTAAAGTTTTGTGTGCAAGTTTTCAATGAACATCTTCTACAGATGTGAATCAGGAATTTTGACATCAACTTGAGCATATAATGGCTGATATCATGAAATGAAATTAGTTACTTTTTCATCGGCATTTTGTCTACAGTGCATGAGGTTAGCCATTGTCTTTTTACGAGTCATATGAACTTGGAAGTGACTTATGAAGGCATCTACAAGCTCATTAAATGATCAAATGGAATGATTAGGAAGGTTTGAAAACCACTCTAATGCAGTATCTTTCAGGGTCCTAGGAAAAATTTTGTCTAAGAGTTTATCATCAAGGAAAAAATCATTGCATAAAGTTGTATAAGAATTGACATGGTTAATAGGGTCTCCTTTACCTCTGTATTTCTCAAACCTAGGCAATTTTATCCCTTGTGGCATCGAGGTACATAAGATTTCTAAGGATAAGGGGCTACTACGAACATGATATGTGGTTGGAGTGTTTTGACCTTAGATAATGGTGGAAATTTGTTGTTGCATGGATGAAACAATATTAAGGAGTTGTGTAATGATGGTATCGGTGTAAGTGGTATGAGGTGGAAGGGAAAATGGAGATGGAGTGTGTGTAATGTGAGGGGAAGTGAAAGGGGCACTAAGAGGGGTGAAGGTGGTAGAGGGGACTTGTGATGCCATCATAGAACTAGAAATTCCAGTTGGAATTGCGAAAGAAGGAGCCACATGACTAACCTATTGCATAGTTGTTGTAACCTAAGGAGTGGTATAAGTTGGTATAGATGCTATGGTTGAAGGGGGAGGAATGTGAGGTCCTCCTTGGCTTGCCACTATGTTTGCTAATTAGGAATTAGAAGAAGCATGTTTATTGTAAATATCAGCAATTCTTTTCATAACTTGTAAGCCATCATCACTTTCAATCAAACTATGAAGGTTTTCTATGGTTGGTATGGTAGTGGTGGAAATATTTTCAAGGGACAAGTCTTGTTGTAAGTGTGCAAAATCCTCATGAATATTAATGACCTTTTCTTGTGAATTGTTTTGTGTGTCAACATTCATTGGATGGAAAGGTGAAGGCATAGAAGTGGTATTGTCCATGCCTAATGCACCACTGTCCATACTAGGAGTAGGAGCTCTTGAGATCCCAAGGTCCACAACGAAAGTGCTATCATGGGAAGCCATGAGTCTAGAACTTCGTCTCACTAAAGTATTATCAATGGGGTACCAAACATTCATACAAGTACCACAAAAGGTGGGCTGAATGAAAATGCAAGATAATCTAGGAGTGCCAAATGCAAATAACAGAAATTCTACTAACTAAAATAGGGAAATAACTACAAAGAACAAAAATGTAGAAAATGCCTAAAAATGAAGTCTGAAATGTGCAGGTGGACTGATTCGCCCAGGATGGTGAATGAGTCCCAATATGATATTTTTTTGTGTTTTTCAAAAAATTAAAATTGATTCTAACACTTTTCAGATGCCAATTAAGAATGCAGATGCAGATTTTCAGTTTTGTCAATGATATGTAATGAAAAAATGAAATCTAAATGAGTTGTTCACTAATGCAAGTTAAGAAATCCTAGGATGCAAAAACAAAACAATACCCTCATTGAATGTTGATGCAAATGAAGTCAAGGATGCAAGATTCAATTGAAATCAAAAATGTTTAAGTGCTCAATATGCTGGTTCACCAAAATGAACCATAGATTTTTGGCACCCTAATCCTTTCTAGCACTTCTAGGGTTTTTCACCTAAAAGGAAAAAGTAGAGCTAAAATTCTATGTAGGTTCACTCAAATTATGAAATGTATGATGTTATTTGAAATAAATGGAATGAACTAAGTGCAATTATATGAACTAATTGACTGATTATGTATGTGAAACCTAAGATTTATGCAATGTTGGAAAACATAATGTGATATGCAAACAATGAACTAGTATGAATGAACAAATCAAAACAGAAAAGAAAAGGGTTGAATCAGAGTGCACCTGGGTAGAGATTGGAGAATTTGGAATCTTCTAAATGTTGTCTGAAATCACAGAAAATTACCAGTGGGACTCATTCGCCACTTATGGTGAATCATGCTTCTAATGAAAACTATTAGGAACAAGTTTTTGAGTGTCAGGATCTAGAATCTAACAAAATCCAGATTTCCATCCTTATGGTGGGACTCATTCGCCACTAATGGTTAATTGGTCCTCTCCCAAAATTCTAAGAAATTAGGGGACAATTCTATAACACCAATCTGAGGTTTTCTGCTTGTCAAGTTGTCAAAGTCAAATCTGCAGAAAACAAATAGAATGTCTTCTCCAAGCTTGAAATAAGATGTAGCTGACTTGAAACACTTTGTTGACTTGTTTTCCACTTTTCAACACGTAAATTCTTGCCAAATCTGTAAACACATGCAAAAGGGGGAAAATGGTTAAGGGTTAGGATATAGAGATTTGTCTTGGTCAAATCCCACTTTGGTAATCAAACCCTTAATGAAATAATGAAATGAAGGTGAATAATAAACAAATAACATGCAAATTCTATCAACTTACCAAACCCTTGTTGAAGAAAATCTAGAGGTATGCCAATGGTTGCTCTTGAATGCTTGATTCAATGATGCAAAGTGCTTGAATGCTTGAATGAATGTGTGAATAAGTGAACTTAATGAATGGGGGTTAAAATGGATGTAAAATCACTTATTTATACACACTTGTGCCTTAGTAACCTGATGATACCTCATCACAAGCTGAAATCAAGTAATTTTGAATAAAAAACTGAAAGAAAATTTGAAATATTTTGAATTTTGACCCAAGAGGGACTCATTCGCCACCCATGGCGAATGGGTCCCACCTTGGACTTGAAAGTGGGTGTTAGGAATTAAGTCACATTTAATGTTGTTTGTTGGGCTTACATTCAAAAATACACTTAATTAAGCCTTATAATGGCATAAAGGGGTCAAATAAAGCATAAGAAAGGTGTAAATAGTGAAATTAAGCCTACAAAAGCGTGAAATCTTGTTACAAGACTTTACAACACTTCAAAATAGGACTTGATAAGTGATGAAAAGATGATTTTTAGGTGAATTGTAATGAATAGAGCCTAGAAAAGTGTAGAAATTTTTTACAACACTTCACAACACCTTCACAAGACGCCATTATTTGAATTTTAAGGACCTAAATGTGCATATTCAAGCCATATTACATCAATAAATCAAAGCAAAATAGACCAAACATTGTGAAGAAAGGCCTAAAAGACCATGAAAATGATAAGGGGCCATTTTTCTATGGTGCAATCACATAGACATTAAGGAATGCTAAGAAGCATGTTTAGCCTCCTAAGAGCACATTCAGGGAGAGTAGGCCTTAGAAGAAGTTTCCAAACTACATAGCATTGATTAGCAACATCATAAAGCCTTCTAATTTTCAGGAAGTAGTAATCAAGAGATAGCTAATAGATTAAATTAGAATTACTTCATCACTAAGAGGGAGTGTCAAAGATTTAGCTTGGATGGGAACTTCCACATAGGTTAAGTGTGAATGTGTTGAAAAATTCAAGTGGTTCAAGTTAGTCTATCTTGTATTTCACTTTAGTGATTAAAGTGAAAGCCTTTTATTTAGCTAAATAAATCTAATGAGTGATTATTCTTTAGTGATATAGAATTTGTGTTCCATCTCATCCTTATAAGTGATAATGATGTTATTGTAAGTAAAGTTTATTTTTTGGAAAATTAGATTTTTAGCTAAATTAGTAATATACTAAGTATAGTAATTTTTTGTGTGGCAGTGAGAAACATCAACTAGAGATAGAGAGATTGTAATATACTAAGTCCAGTGAATTTCCATGCAGCAGTGAGAAACATCAACATGGAAGTTTCCTTGTAAGTTTTTTTCGAAGGAATGAAAAGTAGATTTCAAGGTGTAATTATATGTGTATGCTTCCACATTTTGAAGTTTTCATTATTGTGTGTGTTATGCAATGTTATTTGGCATTAGGACATAATCACTAGGTATAAAAAAATTCTTCACACTGATGTTAAAAGGCATCACTATATCATCCCATTTGTTGTATAAAATTTTTAACTTGTCCAAAGTGCTTAATATGGGGATGAGATTTAATAATTAATCATTCTTGTTTTGGTTGCATTTGGTTTTTGGACAGACCCAGTTCAATGGCATTAATGGTCCCAACATTAGATCAACTAATATTTGGACATCCTCTCTCTCAATTAGGGGTGATCTGTTATTAGCAAGGATGCCTCTTGGGTGGAAGAATAATCACCACAATAGAAAATATGTTAGGGAATAGTACTTGGAATTGCCTATTTTTCAAATTTTCAAAAAATAGTCACCAATAAGAATACAGATTTGTCTCACAATTTATTTTTCTTTGAGGATTCATTAAATAAAACATAAAATATTTCACATAGATTATTTTTCTAAATTTTTATGTTTCCTCAATTTTTTCCCTGAATTTTAAACTATAACCATTGTTTAATTGGATTGTTGTGTAGTTCTATTAATGCTGACATAAAATACAGTTATAAGTTTCATTCCATAATCATCCCATGTGTGCTTGCATATATTAAAAAAAGATATTAACAGTAGCAAACCAAGATTTGAGATATACTTCCATCTATACCTAATATTAGTGGCATTTGTATGTAGCATCATCTCTCATAAATGAGTGAGAAGGACCCTTGACAAGAAATAACATGATAGACTCAATCAAATCCTTCCATTTCAACAGCTAGACACAAGACCCTCGATGTGTCATGATTTGTACAAAGATCCTTCATGCAAAAGTTTAAAAAGTTAGGTACAAACCAATTGTGGCGATATTGTAGGTGGCAATATTGATTTGGCAGCTTTCCTTGCTCTCCTAGATACCTTTTTTAATATAGTGTGAAAAAATCTAACAAACAAATCAAGGCTCCTATCATCATCCTCTATATCAAAATCATAATCCTCAACATACCCAGAGGTGCCTGCTTTTCTCTCACCAAAAATGTCTCTTCCCTACTTATTTAAAATGAAATTATACATATTACAAACAATCACCTCCAAGTCTTGACTCAGTGTTGTAGTCCCAAAATCCTAAAATAACATTCATAATTGTCTCTAATTCCTAGTATATGAGTTAGACAATCATATTTTAAATTCAAATTGGGAAGAATATCAAGGACATAAATTTTTGGGATCCTCTTCTTGGATCCAACAACTTGATTACAAAAATCTTCCATTTAGATGTTGGATTTGTCATGAGTATGGGCATTTGCAAAGGAAATTCCCTCGGTTTAATCAGGAAAATGTTGTTATTAATGCTCCCTCCAACTCAAAACTAGGAATGATTAGGGGAAATCCCCTACGGTTGAGGGGACTGTTGATGGGGAAGTATTTATTCTAGTTAAGTCTCACAATAAGAGCATAGGTTTGAAAAGAACCCTCAAAGATGGACAGAATGACGAGTCCTTCAATTATTTTGATGCTTTGCAGGATCTAGCCCAGGAGGAGGGCATGCCATCTATTTTGCATGATGGTATGGGGGCTTTGGGTGATTCCTCTATAGAAATTGGTGAGAATGCTAACTAAAACTCACCTCAAGAGACATTGCAGGATGGTTAGATGGAAACAGATATTTCTTCTCAACCTCAGGTTGTAACAGTACTGGGCAGGACTTTGGCCTTGGAGGGGGCTGGTGCCTTAGCAGATTTGGTTCCTCCTAAGGTGGTGGAGTCTCCAAATTTTGGGAAAATCAGTGGGGTTGTGCATGCCTTGGGTTTATAGAAGAAGACCTTAAAAAAGGGGCCTCCAAAGAAGCCTTCTAAAGTGGGATGTAAGAAAGACCATGAGAAGGTTAAGTTAATGGGTGAAACTTTAGTGGATTTTGGGTTGGTGAAAACCTTGGATTGCCCCTTCTCCTAGTCTCATAAATGATAGTTATCTCATGGAATATGAGGGGTATGAATAGCATCCCTAGACAAAATGCTACTTGAGAGATGATCAGGACTCACTATCTTGATATTATTTTTATTCAAAACTAAGTTAGCAGTTGATAGTATGTTGGATAGAGTGCCTAGGATTTGGAATCATGGTTGTTGCTAGTGTGTTGGGGCTCTTGGAAGTTCTGGTGGTGTGGCTTGCTTGTGGGATCCAAGGAAGGTTGTTCCCCAATGGTGGATCTCCAATTTCTCCTCTATTTCTTTGGTGGCTTCTTGTTTGGATTCTAGTGAAACTTGTCTTTCCACTAATATCTATGTGCCTACTGACCTTCTGGGTAAAGTGCAGCTCTGGGCTCATGTTCGCTTTGTTTGATCCCTTGCCCCACTTCTTCCTTCACTTGTGGAAAGTGACTTTAATGTTATTTCTTGTTTGGAAGAAAAAAGAGGGGGCATAGCTAGACTAGATCCTTCTCCTTCTCTCCTAAGGGACAACACTGAACACCTGAATCTAATTAATGTGAAACCAAATAATGGTATCTTCACTTGGAATAATAGGAGATTTGGTGAGGAGGCTATTTTTGAGAGGTTGGACAAATTTCTTGTTTCACGTTTTTGGGTTGGTGATAGGTGGTCTTCTAGCTCTGAGATCTTAGTTTGGTGAGGCTCTAACCACTGGACGATTAAACTCTCAATTGTTTCCTTTAAAGCTTCTAGGAATCCCTCTTTCAAGTTTCAACTCATGTGGTTGTAGGATCCTTCTCTCTAGGATTTGATGAGAGATTGGCGGCTTGAAGGGAGGCTTGCTTTTGGCAGGACTATGTACTCCTTTGCTAAGAGGTTACAATATGTGAAGAATAGGGTAAAGATTTGGAATAGACAGTGCTTCAAAAAATTGCATTCTAAAAGAATGGAGGCTCAAGCTTGGTTGGATTCTATCACCTGGAAAACTCAAGATGATGGCCTAACTAACATTTTGGGTCATGAGGAAAAAATTGCTTCTAAGGAACTTGTGGAATGGTAGTTGTGTGAGGAGATATTTTGAAAAAAAAAGTCTCATATTAATTGGCTCCAAGAAGGGGACCATAATACTACCTTCTTTTGTAACTTTTTGGCAGCTAGGAGGAATGGGAATCTTATTACTTTTCTGGTGTCTTCGGAGGGAGCCTAGCTTTCTTCTCTGGGGGATATTTCTAAGGAGGCTTCTTGGTTCTTTGCAGCTATGTTTGCTGAAGATACTCATGTTGTGATTGAGGAGGAAAACTTAATTTTGGCGTGTATTCCCTCACTTTTTTCTTATGAGATGAATGAGGCTCTCCTTCATCCCATTTCTCTATAGGAGTTGGAGGTGATTGTGTTTCAAATGAAAAAAGGGAAATCCTTAGTACCAAATGGTTTTCCAATTGAATTTTTTTAGGAGTTCTAGGAGATTATCAATATGGATCTCCTGGAGGTGGTTTGGGAATCACAGGGGAGAATAAACAAATGCTAAAAGCCATGAATTCCACCTTTTTGGCTCGTATTCCTAAATAGGAGGGTGCTAATTCTCTAGACCAATTTAGACCCATTACTCTCTACAACGTGGTCTACAAAATCATTACCAAATTGATTGTGAAAAGGCTTAATCCTTGGCTCAACTCTTTGGTTTCTAATGAGCAAGGTTGATTTGTGGCCAATAGACAAATCTTGGATGGGATTGTCATTGTTGTTGATGTCATTCATTTTATGGCATCCTCCAAGGAGAAGGCCATGTTTATTAAGTTGGAAATGGAAAAAGCTTATGATAGAGTCAAAGGAGCCTTTTTGTAGAAAGTTCTTTTGGCTTTTGGATTTAGCAATGAGTGGCTTAACTGGATCATGAGTTGTGTGATGTCATCATCCTTTGTGATTCTTATCAATGGTGAGCTGTCAAAGTTATTTGGTGCCTCTAGAGGTCTTCGCCAAGGGGACCCTTTGTCCCCTTATTTGTTCATTATTATGGCTGAGGGGTTGGGAAGACTTATCAAATCTCAGGTTAGACAAGGTTTAATTTAGGGTTGGAGTTGGGGTAACAATTTTCCCCCTCACTCTCACTTACAATTTGTTGATGATACTACCTTGATGGGAATGGAAAGATTAAATGAGGCGGTAAATTTAAGAACTTTGAATATTTACTTGGCAGCCTTTGGTCAAAGGATAAATAAGAATACGTCTAAAAAAAATTCTTCAATACTCCTTGACTCATCCAAACATGAGGTTTTGGATAAGTTTCATAATAGGGTAAGTCATTGGACTTACAAATGGCTTTCGACTGTGAGGAGAGTGATTATTTTGAAGTCTGTTTTTTAGGATCTTCCTATTTACAAGTGTTTTTGCAGGTGGCTACAGTGAGTTTTGTTAAGGAATTTGATGCCCTTGCCCACCAATTTCTTTGGGCTAGCAATTTTCTCTCTTCAAACTGGAGTTTGGTTAAGTGGGAGACTATTTGTAGGCCAAAAGAGGAAGGTGGTCTTGGGCTCAAGTCAACAGGAGTAAATGGTTATGCTTTAGCAACCAAGTTATATTGGTGATGGTGCACTTGTCAAGATCAAGTTTGGGCTAAAATTGTTTTTGTATCAATGGGTTAATTTTCTAAGGTTAGATTATTAAATATTAAAGCATACAAACCCAAAGAAGCTATCAAGAACAATGAAAACTACAACAAGAACAATTATACTTGTCATTCGTTGAAGCTTTCATGATTCACCTTCATAGCACCTTCTAACTTGTTGATTGTTGCCCTTAGATCGAGTGTGTAAGCAATTCTTTGACTATGCCAATGTCCTAAACAAGCTTTGAAGGATTTGAAATATAAATGTCTATGCTTATGATAAAATGACTATAATGCCTAAGACTAGAATTGAATATGCCAAAATATCATGAATGTTGCAAAGAAAAATGTAAGTATGAGTGTGAGTAGTCAAAAATGTGAGCAAAATTGTCATTTTATAGAAAATACAATTTTGGACTAAAGGACAAGATTGAAAGTGACAAAGCCTAAAATCTGTGGATCAAGATTTCTGTGACAATCCCTAATTAGGGTTAGGGAAAAATCATTAAATGAGTGAAGAGATGTCATATGAGAATCGAACCGGCGATTCGAGAATGTGAATAATTAATCAAAAAGATAAAATTTTTGAAAATCAAGAAGATAAAGCACTTGATTTGTGAATTTGAAAAATCAATAAAATAAGGTTGAACTAAAAAGCGATTTGGAAAATCCAAAAGAACCTCATTTACTTATTTTTTGGGAGAAGATTACCATTTTGAATTAAAATTAATTCAAATATGGTGCAGTATTGATAATAAATAATCAATTTTGAATTATTTACTAAAATGAGCCACGACAATCAAGAATGTGAGATCATTTTAAATAATTTCATTTATTTAAAATGATTGAAATGTTAAATTAGATAATTAAATAATTAAAGATAATTATTTAATTTAGAGGATTATGACTGATAATTAAATAAATTAATAAATTCATTTAATTATGAAGATTAGTGAAATATTAAATAAATAAATAAAATCCATTTATTTAATAATAAAGAAGACATAATGAATAAAGGAAATTAAACAATTAAGAAATTTATTTAATTGTAAGAGGACAATAGACCCTTAGTGACGTATTGAATAAATAAATATAATTTATTTATTTAATAATCATGAAGAATAAAAGAGATATGAATTAATTAAATAATTATGAATTATTTAATTAATAGTCGAATGTGGACCAAGGACATAATTAAGTGTCATAATTATGCTAGGACGAAAGTGGTAAAATAGAGCTTGCAGGCCTAGGTCATTTTTATGTGTCTACAGTTTATTTTAAGTATCTTTGGGGGGTGAACTCCTTGGATGTGTCTCGTTATGGCCTTCTTGGGAAGGGATCTATGATTTGGGATACTCTCAAGAGAGGGGGTGAAGCTGATCAAGGATGGGCTTTTTTGGTTCTACAATAAGGGATCAAAGGCTCTTTTTTGTCATGATTCTTGGGATAGTCATTCCCCTATCATTTCTACTTATCCTCATTTACAGTCTCTTTGTGATAGTTTGTTGGTTGTTGGATGGTGTAAAGTGGAGAATTTTAAAACAATTCAGGTTGTGGGGCAGGTTGAGGTGTCTCATTGGAAGAAGCCACAGGAGTGGCCGTCGGGAGGCACTAAAGGAGAGCGTCAAGAGCTAGCTAGGATTTTGGCTGGTAGAATGTGCAATTCTCTTAAGGGGAGAGATACTTTGGCTTGGGGCACCGACACAAGGGAAAATTCTTAGTTGCCTTGGGGTACTTGGAGTTGGATAGGCAACTATATGGGAGGATTGGTATTCCATGGTGGAAGCAAGTTTGGAATGAATTTTCTTGGCCCAAGTGTAATTTATTCTTATGATTGGTGGCCCAAAATAGATGTTTTACCTAGGAGAATTTATGCAAGCACAACTTCCAGGTCCTTCTATTTGTGTTCTTTGTTTCAACAATGAGGAATGTGCCTCAGATTTATTCTTCTAGTGTCCTTACTCTAGAGAGATTTGGCACCTCTGGTGGGCAGTGTGGAATCATGCTTGTGTCCATGCCACTTCGTAGGTTGAATTCTAGGAAAGTTTGGGTCGACCTCTTGCTATGCCAACTTTTCTTCAGATAGCTTGGTTCATTGGCCCTACTTTTATTAGTTGGATTTTTGGTTAGAAAGGAATCGAAGGATTTTTCAGGGTGTGAATTTGGTGGTAGCTCATTTATGGAGAAATATTTTGGGCAGGTTACAGGAGACTATTTTTGCTAAATGTGATCTTTTGATTGCGGTGGATCCTAGTGATGCTTCTTTTGTACAGAATTTGGATTTGAAGGTTGGTGGATTTGGATACTTTGTGGGAAAGGATCCTTAACATTCCAAGAGGAGGATTCATTGGGAGGTTCGGTGGCTTCCTCCTCCTCTTGCGACTCTAAAGACTAATACAGATGGCTCTTCCAAGGGGAATCATAGACATGTAGGGATTGGTGGTATTGACAGAGATAGTAATGGAGGTATGGTGTTCTTCTCTATTTATCAAGGGCAACATTCTAACAAACTTATGAAGGCTTTTGAAATTATCCATGTTGTTGAGTGTGGTTGTTCCCTCAGATGGAGGAGGATTATCTGTGAATATGATTCACAGATTGTGGTTGACATGCTGAATAAACAGCAGCTAGATGGTGCAAATTAGCATCCAATAGTAGTGGTGAGGCAGATCTTGAACCTATGTTGTTCTTTGGACTCTATTTCCTTTGGCATATTCCTAGAGAGCGAAATAGAGTGGCTAATCTTCTAGAAAAGTGGGCCTCTGAGTATTTAGAGAAATGGGATGTAAGTGATTGGGGACTCTTGTCCTCAAAACAGTCAATGGCCTTAGACAAGTTAATCATGGAGGATCAAAATATGTAACTGGTTTCTTTGTTGGGTTCCTTTAGGGACTAGCTTTCATAGGTGGTTGGCTTTTGGTGGGTTTGTGGCCTGGTGCTTTGTACTGATTCTTCGATTTCAATAAATTTTTACCCCTCTTTTAAAAAAAAAAACAATTTTTTTTCACATTCCATTTCAAGAATAATAAACATATGTTTTATATATGAATTTTTAAGCAAATTATAATTTTAAGAAGTAATTGTTACAAATTTTTGTGAATTTCTAAAATATATGTTGTCCAAGAGGTTGTGATTCGATGGCAATGGGGAACACTAGTCAAAGCCTAGTCTGGTTCAAACCCTTGTGCCCCAATAAAATAGATGATGAGCAAAGCAGACACATGATCAGGTCTTGGTCTAATGACTATGTGGTGCCCTAGATAAAATGACGCAAGAATCAACAAATTCAAGTATGATGCAAGAGTCAAATCTTAGGAATGTAACTCTAGAGTTCAACAGAATTTGTTCTAGCATACGGAAAGATTAAAACCTGAGCAATGTGGCCATAATTTTAGTAAGGAGAATTCCACCATGACGCGGGTGTCAAATATTAGGAATGTACACCTATATTTAATGAGGGGTTCAAGTGTGGATGTAAAATCTTAGGATTGTGGCCTTAGCTTCAACTACCTACTTACACTCTAGCCCGATGCAGATTTATTATCTTAGGAATGTGATCTTCAAGGTCAAGTGGCATGGATTGTTGCTATGAAGCAAGGGTAAGACCATCATCTATCATGAATATTTGTCTTCCCCAGTTTTTGTGATCAAATTTCTTTCACTGGTTCCAGATGTACCAAGAGATTGGGCTTTACAATGAACTAATCTCCAAGTTTGTAACCTCAAAGACAAAAGACAAAAAATGTGGTTAAAGAAAATATAGAAAACATAGAAAGCTTACTTTGTGATATTTAGGAACTTTCAGATTGCCTGAGGATGAAACCCTAAACACAAGCAAGACAATGTAAGCAGAGTTTAATAGGTAGAACAATCAAATGGTGGTGCGCAAAAATTATTTATCCGCCAATTTGAAGAAACTTCTGTGATGGGCTTCAATCTTTGCCATGTTAATGGAATCAGCCTCATTAAAGACGCTGACATTTTATTTTTCCCTATATAGTTGTTTTACAGAGATAAATTTTGACAAATTTTAGTGGCTCAAACAACAGAGAACAATTTTGTGTGTAGAATAATATATAGATTTTTTTAATTTTTTTTAATTGAATAAAGCTAAATTATAGGAAAAAGATAAGCAGTTCAAAAAGGGATTGCATAAGCACAACTGAATAAGGAAATTAACAAACCATTTTTTAAGGAGAAAACCACTCTCTCCCAATCTTGGGTAACTCAAGTGACCCATAATAAAAATAACTAATAGATAGCACCAACCATATACAAAATAGAACACTTGAAACAAAACTTAAACACGAAATCTAAACAAACTTTGGAATTGTTTGGCACATTGTGTGTCCCCTTCATGAAGTTTCAAAAACTGATATCTAGCTTCCTCCAAAAACTTGTTGTTTTTAACATCCTTTTTCAATTGAAAACACAAAGAGACAAATTGTAACATGACATCAGAGTAAAATTGTAGCATTTGTACTTTCTATGAGTAATGTGATTAGAAAACGTAGCTAATCATCTACTTTTCCAATGATGAAGCAAAATAGTCTAATCAGCAACCACATTCTTATGGAGCCCAACGTCCAACACTGTTTCTTTCCAATGTAACACATGCCCAAAAATAGTAGGAAAAAGATGACATATAGCATTCCATTTTTTTTGGTCCAAAAACATTCCCAAAAAATATGTTTTAAGCTTTCACTATAGATTTTCTTGCCAAGTACGACTTTTTTTTTTGACATCGTGCAATTTTATTTTTTTCGTTGGGAATGACTTGCTGCTCAAACTTTTATTCAGAGAATAAAAATTACATAACTTAGAAAGGGGGGTATAGAGCTCAAAATCAATATTTAGGCAGCCCACTTCTTAATTAAAATATTTTCTTTTCTTGTTTTTTAAATAGAAAATAGTATATTTACATTAAAATATTATAAATGTGATTTAGTTAAAAAAATAGTATATATTATATATAATACATTGTAATTGTATTAAAAAATAAGATAATTATTAAATGGATGTTTAAATTTCACATGTTATCATTATTGGTTTTATAAACTCACAATGTGTTGTGTATACATAAAGGTTGATTAAGGCATTCAAATAAATAGCAAAATATGCATTATAATACCATAAAAATACATGAATATCATGACCATGCTTTATGGGAGATCATATTAATAGTATTTTCTACATAGTTAAAAATATTTAGTAAAAGTTGAAAAAGTAGGAAAAAAATTCAAGATTACAATTCATGAATTGGTACAATACCATTTTAAGATGTGAAATTGATAATTGGGCATCAATGCATCATGAATGGTAGAGACAACAATGAAACTACACTAAAATCTTAATAACATCTCAAATGAAAATACTTGATACATGTCATTTTTACTGAACCACCTTTTGAATTACATTATTTTAATACTACCATGGTAGCTATTGTTTTTTATTAACATGGGTAAAGGGATAACAATATAATTCTATTGGAGTGGAGGGCCTAGCTCGATTGGCTAAAGCATCTTGTTGTAGGCAAGAGGTTATGAGGTATAGTCTCCCCTCCTTCCCTGTAGCCTAAAAAAAAATGTGATTCTATTGAGGAAATGCAGAAAATCAGTCGAAATATAGTTTTCCTCGTAGGCCTCTTGATGTACTCTTCAAATATATTTAATGTTTCTTGATGTATAATAAATCTTACTAATTTAACACACATTTCTATATACTATTCAAATTACATATCTAATATTCAATTTCAAGACTAATATTTGATAAATTTAGAAATAAATTGAAGCTACCCAAAATCTAGTGCAAGAAACTAGATCAAATAAAATTGTTCTAGAAATGACACAAAATCAAAATAATAAGATATAGTTAGTTCCCACAAGAGAAATACATATGTTTTAGAAGCAAAATAGAATTATGAGAGTTTACAATAGCATGATTGAACAAAAAACTAAAGGAGTGGATACAAATATAGGAAAGAGAGGAAACAAGACCAACCAATGAGAAAAACAACTCCAGCTACCTAAAAATAGACTAGAGATACCCTTATGAAAAGATGTCATCTTCCTTTGTTTGATGCATTCACTATAGATAAGTAAGCTAAACTAAACATGTAGAAAAATACACATTATGCAAATAAGAAAAATAAAGAAAACCTACACTAACAAAATTTAATTATATTAAAATAGATAGTATTACAATATGAATAATATAAATTTAATTTAATATCTTTTGAACACAAATCTATTCCTAATGTGGGATGTTGAACATGTTAAAGTTGATTTTGGTGTGGAGCATTTATTTAAAAGTGTGTACAAAAATAAAAATAAAACCAAGTAAAGCCAATGTGGTGGCTAAATGTGAATCCTCAACATCAAGTTGTAGGATGTTCTCTAGTTTATATTCTTAATAGTTGTCTAGAGTTGCCAATTAGGGCCAAGGAAGCATGCATGGAGGAAGTAGTGGTGGGTCGGATAAAAGGAGGGTTGGAATATTTTTTACTTCATCCTCCTACTTGTGAGCAATGGTTGTCAAAGATTAGCTTGCATATCTTATGTCTCAACAATATATTGGTTTATAAAAGCCTATGGAGAACTTTGAGAATTCAATAATGGTTTGTTCTAAACTTCCTTGAGGTGTGCTAAAATTAATGGCCATGTATTTGGCCAATAATAAAGTGTGTTAAGAACTATTTCAAGGGATTTATATTGTAGATCCTTTATCTTCAAAAGAGGACTTCCCTTTGAAGGAGAGTGTAGAGAGTGGGGACTAAAAGAGTATATCATAGCACTTCATATATGTAGGATTTAAAATTCTTTGAGCTACTAGCCTCTTGATGCTATGACATGGAACAAACATATTATTCAAAAAAGTTGTTAACTCGGTAGAGTGAGTTTGGCCCAATCCATTTAGACATGAAAAAACTTCATATTTGTCTACTAAAGAGAGTTACAAACCTTATGTGATGTTAAATCGCAAATATTTTATGATTAATAAAAAGAAATAAAATAGATTGGGTTTAAATTAGTTCATTGTTGGTATATATTAAAAAAAAATAGCAACGAAGAGAAGTTATACCTATCATATTATATTATGCTACTTCCAAAGGCATAATTCTCAAATTTGCAAGTAAAAGGTTAAGATTTCAAATATCATGGATCCATTTCACTACTAATTACTTCTAACTTCACTTAATAGCTAAGAAAATAATGCAAACCCTACCATGTCCTAATTCCATAACTTTTTCAAAGCCATTGAAAAATTGGTGTAATTTAGGCCAATTTTTAAGAAAGAAACTTTAAAGAAACTTTAAAGAGTAAAGTATTAATGTAATGTGTATGGTTGTTTGCAAAAAAAATCAAACCATATAAAGAATGGTATATTTTCTACAATCTAATTGAGAAGAAATTTAATAAAACAAATATTGATGCAATACAAAAAAACTTTAGATAATAGAAATATTAACTCAATTTACAACATCTACATAGAAAAAGTTCAAATTGTGTAGAGATTGATGCTAAATAATGGAAAAGGCCTATTTTTTCTATTACAATATCCAAGCCATACAAGAAACTATAATTTTACGTACAAAAATTCCATCCTTTAGAGATTTATCTTCATGATAGCCTAGTTATATGCATAGAAGCTCTATGCCAAACAAGAAGCAAAAAATGATGAAATAGTTTTCCTCTATAGTGCACCTATATGCAAATGTGTTGTTAAAATCTTCTAAAGTGTTGTCTTGTGGATATTATATTGGTAGATTAGTGTAAGTTGGAAGCATTAATGCCATATGCTATAGGGTTTCATTTACCATGTGTAGAGTAAAGTCATAGACATTGTAAAGCAACAATATGACATCCATGTTGACTAATGAAAAATCCATACATGCATACTTTCTAGCATAGAAAAACTTGTTTTAAAAACTCACAAGCTGGTTAAAATGATGTATC
>VDFB02270651.1:524072395-524119184 GCA_007258455.2 Sequoia sempervirens | reverse complement strand
CCCGTCGGCCCACAAATTAAGGAGGCTAACCATATGTCAGCCCAAAAATTGATGGAAGGGGATGGTTAACTTTAAGTGTATGTCGAAATAGGGACAAAAATCAAAGAGCATTGCAATTTCGATGAACATCAAGTATAATTTTTTAAAAAAAATTAAAATTTCACATTAAATACACAAGTACCCGACGATACATCTAATTATACATCTTTTTTCAGAAAGTTTGGTCGTATTTTGTAGTCAAATGAGTTAGTGAATGTCTCTTCCCCTCAGAGTTCAAACTGCCAAAGGAGGGATAGACAATGCTTCCGCCTCAGATGACACCGCTCAGCCCAAAGTCACCAAATACTCGCAATAGTTGGAGTTAGTCTCTGTCTCAGTTTCTGATGGGTTGTTGGTAAGGTTGATAGGAGAACTTTGTGGACCGAACGAACCATACCCATATCAAATCTTCGAGTTTTTTTGGAAGGCCCAACAGCTTCGTTTCCTTTTATCTTCGTCTCCTTGGAGCTCCTAGCCTAGTTCTGCAATTTGTGGTTGCATGTAACCATCACTGGTGAAGGTTCTCTCTCCTTGGTATCATCATGAATGCTTTGTGTGTGTCTAGTATCTTCACTGTGAGGCTTCTGAGAGTGAATTCTAGAAGATCTCTACACTGGAATCGACATGGAACTAGACCTACTCATTTTGCACTCACAAACACACTCTTGATCTTCACTCTCTACAATAGTTTGAGGACTTTTCTATTTAGCTGCTATGACAAGAATAACAACTCATTCATCTTTATTTATTGAGCGAGATGATGTTATCGATTACCAATACTGGATGAGAAAAGGCACAAGCATGAAGTGGGAAATTTGTTGGCATACATATTATCACCATTTCGTTTACAAGTGCATGAAAGTCTACAAATCTCACTTCATGATTGTCTTCTATTAAATATTTGCACGCATGGAGATCAATTCAATCACTCCTACAGAAATCTGGTCATTAATGCACAATGGTTGTAGAGTAAAATGGATTTCATATGCCTTTTATCAATTTTGAATATAGGCCCTTGATCTTTTGCTTGGATGGCTAATCAAGTGGTTGGCCTTGGTTTGACCATCCTTGACTTCCAGCAGTGCTTCACTGAAGTGTCCACAACCAATGATATTCATCCATCTCAGATGATAGTCTCTCTGTCAATGGGCCCCACCTTCCTCACAAACTAAATAGATAGGGACAGGTGTCGAGATCTCACTAATCTCACTAGTCTTAACTAGTGTTCACTTTATCCTAGTGAGCTAGTGGGGAATGATGAAGATCGTTCCCAAGATCTGATCTCAACCGTCTATTGGACACATCAAGCATGAGGCGTGATAGTGGAGACTGGGCCCCATGATCATACAAGGACACGCATCCTCTTTTCGCCAACCTCACTACTCTTAACCTGTCGGCACTTAACATCCATGATCTGTTGGGGTACGTCCAAGATTTCATCCTGGATCCTCGAATCTCAAAACCTGCACTCCATACAATGTTAGCATTTAATGGAAAGGACTTGGTTAAGCCGACAGCGATATAACCCTTGAGGGTAAATGATTTGATCTTAAGTCACCAGGATAATTAAGACCTGACTTAGGGAAAAAGCTAAAGTCGATGGAAAATGATGACTTGCGCTTTGAGCCTGAGGGGTCGGTAAACCAACGTGCAAGTATGGCTTAAATGATGACTTAAGAAATTGGTGACCAATGGAGCAGGTCAACTTGCAATTATAACATTTGCATAGCTTTACAAATAAAACCCTCCTCACTCCTGGGGACAAGGGTTTAAAATGAATACTAAACCCATGGAGAAATAAGAAAATTCTGTAAAATTTTAGAACTCCCATAAGGAATAATTGTTGTTAAAGATCCAAGATACTAAGAGGGGGGGTGAATTAGTATCTTCTTAGATTTTCTAATCAAATACCATCCAATTATTCCAATGCAGACAATAACATAAATAAATAAAAGCATTAATAGAACATAGATCAAAGAACACAAGAACAGCAAAAATTTTACGTGGAAAACCCAAGATGGGAAAAACCACGGTGAGTGTTAGCTCATAATATTATATAACCAGTTATAGAATATTACAAAAATGGGTGGCTCACTGTCCAAAAACAAAGGCTCACTGCCTACAAAATTATAATGATAGAAAGGCTTTCAGCCAGAAAATGAACTAACAGAGTACACCTAATGAGTGCAGATTCAGTTCCAAATAAAGCTCAATAAACAGACTTAACACACTTCATCATGTTTGCACTTCTTCACTTTTCATACTTCACTTCTTCAAAAATTGTCTGATATATATACCTCATCTCTTCGTAGGCATCAATTAGGTCTGCCTAATTAGATGCACTTCATATTTACCAAAAATATTATTTGTCGGCCTCAAGCTTCGAAAAAGATAACCCACACACTTCAACAAGTCAACACAAACCTAAAATAGGTCACGTATATATCCGCATAAAAAATTTGTTTTCACCTTTACACAATTTACCAAAGAAGTCAGCCAAGAATAGACTTCAAACCAAAAAGAAAAAAACATTTTGTACAAGCACTGGATACATGAAATAGTGAATGTATGTGCTCCCACATCTAAAAACTATTTCTCAAAGCCACAGGAAACAGTAATCTCCAGAAAACAAATGTGGATCAAAATACTAGAGGATTAAGCAAAATATTGGTTTAGATACCAGACTAGAATACTGGAGAAACTTTAGTCTTGATCTTGCAGTTGAAACTCATATATCATGGTGACATCAATGACAAACAAAAATTAACAAAATGAGATGTTCTTCTTCATATTTCCAACAATTTCCTCTATCATTAACACCTGCAATGTACAAACGACCCAAATCAATGAGGTCTTGAACTAAGTGTTTGAGATGCTTACATTGTTCAATGTCATGGCCATTTTGGCCAATAGGAATTTGGTTTAAAGGTGGGAGGTAAATATTTGGTGGTATCAAGCAATTTTACTATAGGTAAGGTGATCATTTGTTGCTGGAGCAATTGGTTCATTGTATTATGGAGGGTATCAGGTAAGGGAGTAAATTGTCTCTTTGGGTCCCCGTAGGTATAAGGCACCATTGCTTTAACAGCTACCACTTGACTTGGAATAGGTTGGGTTTGTGGTTGAGGAGGTGGATTGAACTATAAAAGCCTTTGTTTGGTTTGCAAAAATTTTGTGTGTTGTTTTGATTATTTTTCTCAGACTTCCCAGCTCAGTTAGAAGTCGACTTTGAATCACGACTTGAAACGAGTTGTGATAATCACATAGTGTTGTGCATAAGTGCATGAACAAAGGAAATTTCATCATAGTTAACTTATCCTAAAGTTTTGTGTGCAAGTTTTCAATGAACATCTTCTACAAATGTGAATCAGGAATTTTGACATCAACTTGAGCATACAATGACTGATAACGTGAAATGAAATCAATTACTTTTTCGTCAAAATTTTGTCTACAGCACATGAGGTCAACCATTGTCTTTTTAGGAGTCATATGAACTTGGAAGTGACTTATGAAGGCATCTACAAGCTCATTAAATGATCAAATGGAATGATTGGGAAGGTTTGAAAACCACTCTAATGCAATATCTTTCAGGGTCCTAGGAAAAAGTTTGTCTAAGAGTTTATCATCAAGGACAAAATAACTACATAAAGTTGTATAAGCATTGACATGGTTAATAGGGTCTCCTTTACCTCTATATTTCTCAAACCTAGGCAATTTTATCCCCTGTGGCATCGAGGTACATAATATTTCTAAGGATAAGGGGCTACTACAAACATGATATGTGGTTGGAGCATTTTGACCTTGGATAATGGTGGAAATTTTTTTTTGCATGGATGAAACAGTATTAAGGAGTTGTGTAATGATGGGATGGGTGTAAGTGGTATGAGGTGGAAGGGAAAATGGAGATGGAGTGTATGTAATGTGAGGGGAAGTGAAAGGCGCACTAAGAAGGGTGAAGGTGGTAGAGGGGACTTGTGATGCCATAATAGAACTAGAAATGCTAGCTGGAATTGTGAAAGAAGGAGCCACATGACTAACCTATTGCATAGTTGTTGTAACCTAAGGAGTGGTATAAGTTGGTATAGATGCTATGGTTGAAGGGGGAGGAATGTGAGGTCCTCCTTGGCTTGCCACTATGTTTGCTAATCGAGAATTAGAAGAAGCATGTTTATTGTAAATCTCAGCAATTTTTTTCATAACTTGTAAGTCATCATCACTTTCAATCAAACTATGAAGTTTTTCTATGGCTGGTATGGTAGTGGTGGAAATGTTTTCAAGGGACAAGTCTTGTTGTAAGTGTGCAAAATCCTCATGAATTTTAATGACATTTTCTTGTGGGATGGAATTGTTTTGTGTGTCAACATTCATTGGATGGAAAGGTGAAGGCATAGAAGTGGTATTGTCCATGCCTAATGCACCATTTTCCATACTAGGAGTAGGAGCTCTTGAGATCCCAAGGTCCCTGTGAAAGTGCTACTCGACACTCATACAAGTACCACAAAAGGTGGGCTGAATGAAAATGCAAGATAATCTAGGAGTGCCAAATGCAAATAACAGAAATTCTACTAACTAAAATAGGGAAATAACTACAAAGAACAAAAATGTAGAAAATGCCTAAAAATGAAGTCTGAAATGTGCAGGTGGACTGATTCGCCCAGGATGGTGAATGAGTCCCAATATGATATTTTTTTGTGTTTTTCAAAAAATTAAAATTGATTCTAACACTTTTCAGATGCCAATTAAGAATGCAGATGCAGATTTTCAGTTTTGTCAATGATATGTAATGAAAAAATGAAATCTAAATGAGTTGTTCACTAATGCAAGTTAAAAAAGAAATCTAGGATGCAAAAAAAATACCCTCATGGAATTTTTTGATGCAAATGGAGTCAAGGGATGTAGATGCAATTGGGAAATCAGAAAAATATAAAGGAGATTACTCAATATGCGGGTTCACAAAATAGACCATAGATTTTGGCACCCTAATCCTTTCACAAGCTCTTCTAGGGTTTTCACTTAAAAGGGGAGAGAAAGGAAGTAGAGAGCCAAAGTCTAGGTAAGAGTTCACTCAAATTGTAAAGAATGTATGATGTTATTTGAACTAAATGGAATGAACTAAGTACAATTATATGAACTAATTGACTGATTATGTATGTGAAACCTAAGATTTATGCAATGTTGGAAAACACAATGTGATATGCAAACAATGAACTATGAATGAACAAATCAAAACAAAAAAGAAAAGGGTTGAATCGAGTACTTTTGGGCAAGGTGGAGGAATCACAGGATCTTCTAGATAATGAAAATCATAGAAACCACCCGATTGGGACTCATTTTGCCCTTGATGGTAGAATCAATCCACCTTCTAATGAAAATTATCGGGAATAGGTTTTGAAGTCGAGGAATCTGAGGGAAATCTAATAAAATCCCGTTCTAGCCTTAAGGTGGGACTCATTAGCCAGCGATGGTGAATCAGTCCTCTCAAAATTTTAAGAAATCGAGGGACAATTCTATAGCACTAGATCTAAGGTTGTCTACTTGTCAAGTTAATAATTCAAATCCTAAAGCTTGAGAATGAGAATGTCTTCTCCAAGCTTGGAATAAGATGTAGTTGACTTTAACCACTTTGTTGACTTGTTGTCCACTTTTCAACACCTAAATGCTTGTCAAATATGCATACACAAGTCTGTAAACACACATGCAAAAGGGGAAAATGGTTAAGGGTTAGGATATAGGGATTTGCCTTGGTCAAATCCCACTTTGGTAATCAAACCCTTAATGAGATAATGAAATGAAGGTGAATAATAAACAAATAACATGCAAATACTATCAACTTACCAAACCCTCAGCAGAAGAAAATCTAAAGATATATCAATGGATGCTCTAAAATACTTGATTAATGCTTGATTAAATGATGCAAAGTTCTTGAATGCTTGAATGAATGAGTGAATAAGTGAACTTGATGAATGGGGGTTAAAATGGATGTAAAAACACTTATTTTATACACACTTGTGCCTTAGTAACCTAAAGATACCTCATCATAGGCTGGCATAAGGTAATTTTAAATAACAACCTGAAAGAAAAATTGAAATATTTTTGAATTTTGAGCCAAGAGGGACTCATTCCACCACATGGCCAGTTGGGTCCCACCTTGGACTTGAAAGTGGAGTGAATAGAATTAAGTCACATTTAATGTTTTGTTGGGGTTACGATTTCAAGAAATACATAATTAAGCCTTATAAGGGCATAAAGGGGACAAATAAAACTATAAGAAAGGTGTAAATGGGTGAAATTAAAGCCTAGAAAAGTGTGAAATCTTGTTACAAAACTTTACAACACTTCAAAATAGGACTTCATAAGTGATGAAAAGGTGATTTTTAGGTGAATTGTAATGAATAGAGCCTAGAAAAGCATAGAAATGTTTTACAACACTTCACAACACCTTCACAAGATGCCATTATTTGAATTTTGAGGACCTAAATGTGCATGTTCAAGCCATATTACATTAATAAATAAAAGAAAAATAGACCAAACATTGTGAAGAAAGGCCTAAAAGACCATGAAAATGACAAGGGGCCATTTTTCTATGGTGCAGTCACATAGACATTAAGGAATGCTAAGAAGCATGTTTAGGCTCCTAAGAGCACATTCAGGGAGAGTAGGCCTCAGAAGAAGTTTCCTAACTACATAGCATTGATTAGCAACACCATAGAGCCTTCTAATTTTTAGGAAGCAGTAATCAAGAGGTGGCTAGTAGATTAAATTAGAATTACTTCCTCACTAAGAGGGAGTGTCAAAGTTTTAGCTTGGATAGGAACTTCCACATAGGTTCAGTGTGAACGTGTTGAAAAATTCAAGTGGTTCAAGTTATTCTATCTTGTATTTCACTTTAGTGATTAAAGTGAAAGCCTTTTATTTAGCTAAATAAATCTAATGAGTGATTATTCTTTAGTGATATAGAATTGATGTTCCATCTCATCCTTATAAGTGATAATGATGTTATTGTAAGTAAAGTTTATTTTTTGGAAATTAGATTTTTAGCTAAATTAGTAATATACTAAGTACAGTATTTTTTTTGTGTCACAGTGAGAAACATCAACTAGAGATAGAGAGATCATTGTAATATACTAAGTCCAGTGAATTTCCATGCAGCAGTGAGAAACATCAACATGGAGGTTTCCTTGTAAGTTTTTTTTGAAGGAATGAAAAGTAGATTTCAAGGTGTAATTATATGTGTATGCTTCCACATTTTGAAGTTTTCATTATTGTGTGTTTTATGCAATGTTATTTGGCATTAGGACATAATCACTAGGCATGAAAAAATTCTTCACATTGATGTTAAAAGGCATCACTATATCATCCCATTTGCTAAATAAAATTGTTAACTTGTCCAAAGTACTTAAGATGGGGATGAGATTTAATAATTAATCATTCTTGTTTTGGTTGCATTTGGTTTTTGGACAGACCCAGTTCAATGGCATTAATGGTCCCAACATTAGATCAACTAATATTTGGACATCCTCTCTTTCAATTAGGGGTGATTTGGACATTTAATTTTATTAGCAAGGATGCCTCTTGGGTGGAAGAATAATCACCACAATAGAAAATATGTTAGGGAATAATACTTGGAATTGCCTATTTTTCAAATTTTCAAAAAATAGTCACCACTAAGAATGCAGATTTGTCTCATAATTTTTTTTTCTTTGAGGATTCATCAAATAAAACATAAAATATTTCACATAGATTATTTTTCCAAATTTTTATGTTTCCTCATTTTTTTCCCTAAAGTTTAAACTATAACCATTGTTTAATTGGATTGTTGTGTAGTTCTGTTAATGTTGACATAAAATATAGTTATAAGTTTCATTCCATAATCATCCCATGTGTGCTTGCATATATCAAAAAAATACATTAACAGTAGCAAACCAAGATTTGAGATATACTTCCATATATACCTAAGATTAGTGGCATTTGTATGTAGCATCCTCTCTCATAAATGAGTGAAAAATACCCTTGACAAGAAATAACATGATAGAATCAATCAAATCCTTCCATTTCAACAGCTAGACACAAGACCCTCTACGTGCCATGATTTGTACAAAGATCCTTCATGAAGAAGTTTAAAAAGTTAGGTACAAACCAATTGTGGTGATATTGTAGGTGACAATATTGATTTGGCAGCTTTGCTTGCTCTCCTAGATACCTTTTTTAATATAGTGTGAACAATTCTAACAAACAAATCAAGGCTCCTATCTTCATCCTCTATATCAAAATCATAATCCTCTTCATACCCAAAGATGCATACTTCTCTCTCACCAAAAATGTCTCTTCCCTACTTATTTAAAATGAAATTATACATATTACAAACAATCACCTCCAAGTCTTGACTCAATGTTGTAGTCCCAAAATCCTAAAATAACATTCATAATTGTCTCCAATTCTTAGTATCTGAGTTAGACAATCATATTTTAAATTCAAATTGGGAAGAATATCAAGGACATAAATTTTTGGGATCCTCTTCTTGGATCCAACAACTTGATTACAAAACTCTTTCATTTAGATGTTGGATTTGTCATGAGTATGGGAATTTGCAAAGGAAATTTCCTCAGTTTAATCAAGAAAATTTTGTTGTTAATGCTCCCTCCAACTCAGCACCTAGGAATGATTAGGGGAAAGCCCCTATGGTTGAGGGGATTGTTGATGGGGAGGGATTTATTCTAGTTAAGTCTTGTAATAAGAGCAGAGGTTTGAAAAGAACCCTCAAAGATGGACAGAATGATGAGTCCTTCAATTGTTTTGATGCTTTGCAGGATCTAGCCCAGGAGGAGGGCATGCTAGCTGTTTTGCATGATGGTATGGGGGATTTGGGTGATGCATCAACAGAAATTGGTGAGAATGATAACCAAAACTCGCCTCAAGAGACATTGCAGGATGGTCAGATGGAAACAGATCTTCCTTCTCAACCTTAGGTTGTAACAGTATTGGGCAGGACTTTAGCCTTGGAGGGGGTTGGTGCCTTGGCAGATTTGGTTCCTCCTAAGGTGATTGAGTCTCCAAATTTTGGGAAAATCATTGGGGTTGTGCATGCCTTGGGTTTATAGCAGAAGACCTTAAAAAAGGGGCCTCCAAAGAAGCCTTCTAAAGTGGGATGTAAGAAAGACCATGAGAAGGTTAAGTTAATGGGTGAAACTTTAGTGGATTTTGGGTTGGTGAAAACCTTGGATTTCCCCTTCTCCTAGTCTCATAAATGATAGCTATCTCATGGAATATGAGGGGTATGAATAGCATCCCTAGACAAAAGGCTATTCGAGAGATGATCAGGATTCACTATCTTGATATTATTTTTATTCAAAACTAAGTTAGCAGTTGATGGTATGTTGGATAGAGTGCCTAGGATTTGGAATTGTGGTTGTTGCTAGTGTGTTGGGGCTCTTGGAAGTTCTAGTGGTGTGGCTTGCTTGTGGGATCCAAGGAAGGTTGTTCCCCAATGGTGGATCTCCAGTCACTCCTCTATTTATTTAGTGGCTTCTTGTTTGGATTCTAGTGAAACTTGTCTTTCCACTAATATCTATGTGCCTACTAACCTTTTGGGTAAAGTGCAACTCTGGGCTCATGTTCGCTTTGGTTGATCCCTTGCCCAACTTCTTCCTTGGCTTGTGGAAAGTGACTTTAATGTTATTTCTTGTTTGGAAGATAAAAGAGGGGGCATAGCTAGACTAGATCATTCTACTTCTCTCCTAAGGGACAACATTGAATACCTGAATCTAATTAATATGAAACCAAATAATAGTATCTTCACTTGGAATAATAGGAGATTTGGTGAGGAGGCTATTTTTGAGAGGTTGAACAAATTTCTTGTTTCACGTTTTTGGGTTGGTGATAGGTGGTCTTCTAGCTCTGAGATCTTAGTTTGGTGAGGCTTCGACCACTGGTCGATTAAACTCTCAGTTGTTTCCTTTAAAGCTTCTAGGAATCCCTCTTTCAAGTTTCAACTCATGTGGTTGTAGGATCTGTCTCTCTAGGATTTAATGAGAGATTGGTGGCTTGAAGGGAGGCCTGCTTTTGGTAGGACTATGTACTCCTTTGCTAAGAGGTTACAATATGTGAAGCATATGCTAAAGATGTGGAATAGATAGTGCTTCAAAAAAATTCTTTCTAAAAGAATGGAGGCTCAAGCTTGGTTGGATTCTATCACCTGAAAAATTCAAGATGGTGGCCTAACTGACATTTTGGGTCATAAGGAAAAAATTGCTTCTAAGGAACTTGTGGAATGGTAGTTGCGTGAGGAGATATTTTGAAAACAAAAGTCTCGTATTAATTGGCTCCAAGAACGGGACCATAATATTGCCTTCTTTAGTAACTTTGTGGTGGCTAGGAGGAATGGGAATCTTATTACTTTTTTGGTGTCTTCGGAGGGGGCCTAGCTTTCTTCTCTAGGGGATATTTCTAAGGAGGCTTCTTGGTTCTTTGCAGCTATGTTTATTGAAGATACTCCTATTGTGATTGAGGAGGAAAACTTAATTTTGGCTTGTATTCCCTCACTTGTTTCTTATGAGATGAATGAGGCTCTCCTTCATCCCATTTCTTTGTAGGAGCTGGAGGTGATTGTGTTTCAAATGAAAAAAGGGAAATCCTTAGTACCAAACGGTTTTCCAATTGAATTTTTTCAGGAGTTCTATGAGATTATCAATATGGATCTCCTAGATGTGGTTTGGGAATCATAGGGGAGAATAAACAAATGCTAAAAGCCATGAATTCCACCTTTTTGGCTCTTATTCCTAAATGGGAGGGTGCTAATTCTCTGGACCAATTTAGAACCATTGCTCTCTACAACATGGTCTACAAAATCATTAACAAATTGATTGTGAAAAGGCTTAATCCTTGGCTCAACTCTTTGGTTTCTAATGAGCAAGGTTGATTTGTGGCTAACAGAAAAATCTTGGATGGGATTGTCATTGTTGTTGAGGTCATTCATTTTATTTCGTCCTCCAAGGAGAAGGCCATGTTTATTAAGCCAGAAATGGCAAAAGCTTATGATAGAGTCAAAGGGGCCTTTTTGTAGAAAGTTCTTTTAGCTTTTGGATTTAACAATGAGTGGCTTAACTAGATCATGAGTTGTGTGATGTCATCATCCTTTGTGATTCTTATCAATGGTGAGTTGTCAAAGTTATTTGGTGCCTCTAGAGGTCTTCACCAAGGGGACCCTTTGTCCCCTTATTTGTTCATTATTATGGCTGAGGGGTTGGGAAGACTTATCAAATCTCAGGTTAGACAAGGTTTAATTCAGGGTTGGAGTTGGGGTAACAATTTTCCCCCTCACTCTCACTGACAATTTTTTGATGATACTACCTTGATGGGAATGGAAAGATTAAATGAGGCGGTAAATTTAAGAACTTTGGATATTTACTTGATAGCCTTTGGTCAGAGGATAAATGAGGATATGTCTAAAAAAAATTCTTCAATACTCCTTGACTCATCCAGACATGAGGTTTTGGATAAGTTTCATAATAGGGTAAGTCATTGGACTTACAAATGGCTTTCGACTATGAGGAGAGTAATTATTCTGAAGTCTGTTGTTCAGGCTCTTCCTATTTACAAGTGTTTTTGCAGGTGGCTACAATGAGTTTTGTTAAGGAGTTTGATGCCCTTGCCTGCCAATTTATCTTCAAACTGGAGTTTGGTTAAGTGGGAGACTATTTGTAGGACAAAAGAGGAAGGTGGTATTGGGCTCAAGTTGACAGGGGTAAATGGTCAGGCTTTAGTAGCCAAGTTATATTGGAGATGGTGCACTTGTCAAGATCAAGTTTGGGCTAAAATTGTTTCTTTTAAGTATCTTTGGGGGGTGAACTCCTTGGATGTGCCTCGTTATGGCCTTCTTGGGAAGGGATCTATGATTTGGGATACTCTCAAGAGAGGGGCAAAGCTGATCAAGGATGGGCTTTTTTGGTTCTACAATAAGGGATCAAAGGCTCTTTTTTGGCATGAATATTCTTGGGATGGTCATTCCCCTATCATTTCTACTTATCCTCATTTATAGTCTCTTTCTGATACTTTTTTGGTTGTTGGATGGTGTAAAGTGGAGAATTTTAAAAAAATTTAGGTTGTGGGGCAAGTTGAGGTGTCTCATTGGAAGAAGCCACAGGAGTGGCCATCAAGATGCACTAAAGGAGAGTGTCAAGAGCTAGCTAGGATTTTGGCTGGTAGAATGTGCAATTCCCTTAAGGGAAGAGATACTTTGGCTTGGGGTCCCGAAACGAGGGGAAATTCTTAATTGCCTTGGCGTACTTGGAGTTGGATAGGCAACTATATGGGAGGATTGGTATTCCATGGTGGAAGCAAGTTTGGAATAAATTTTCTTGGCCCAAGTGTAATTTATTCTTATGGTTGGTGGCCCAAAATAGATGCTTTACCTAGGAGAATTTATGCAAGCACAACTTCTAGGGTCCTTCTATTTGTGTTCTTTGTTCCAACAATGAGGAATGTACCTCAGATTTATTCTTCTAGTGTCCTTATTCTAGAGAGATTTGGCACCTCTAGTGGGTAGTGTGGAATCATGCTTGTGTCCATGCCACTTCGTAGGTTGAATTCTAGGAAAGTTTGGGTCGACCTCTTGCTATGCCAACTTTTCTTCAGATAGCTTGGTTCATTGGCCCTACTTTTATTAGTTGGATTTTTGGTTAGAAAGGAATCGAAGGATTTTTCAGGGTGTGAATTTGGTGGTAGCTCATTTATGGAGAAATATTTTGGGCAGGTTACAGGAGACTATTTTTGCTAAATGTGATCTTTTGATTGCGGTGGATCCTAGTGATGCTTCTTTTGTACAGAATTTGGATTTGAAGGTTGGTGGATTTGGATACTTTGTGGGAAAGGATCCTTAACATTCCAAGAGGAGGATTCATTGGGAGGTTCGGTGGCTTCCTCCTCCTCTTGCGACTCTAAAGACTAATACAGATGGCTCTTCCAAGGGGAATCATAGACATGTAGGGATTGGTGGTATTGACAGAGATAGTAATGGAGGTATGGTGTTCTTCTCTATTTATCAAGGGCAACATTCTAACAAACTTATGAAGGCTTTTGAAATTATCCATGTTGTTGAGTGTGGTTGTTCCCTCAGATGGAGGAGGATTATCTGTGAATATGATTCACAGATTGTGGTTGACATGCTGAATAAACAGCAGCTAGATGGTGCAAATTAGCATCCAATAGTAGTGGTGAGGCAGATCTTGAACCTATGTTGTTCTTTGGACTCTATTTCCTTTGGCATATTCCTAGAGAGCGAAATAGAGTGGCTAATCTTCTAGAAAAGTGGGCCTCTGAGTATTTAGAGAAATGGGATGTAAGTGATTGGGGACTCTTGTCCTCAAAACAGTCAATGGCCTTAGACAAGTTAATCATGGAGGATCAAAATATGTAACTGGTTTCTTTGTTGGGTTCCTTTAGGGACTAGCTTTCATAGGTGGTTGGCTTTTGGTGGGTTTGTGGCCTGGTGCTTTGTACTGATTCTTCGATTTCAATAAATTTTTACCCCTCTTTTAAAAAAAAAAACAATTTTTTTTCACATTCCATTTCAAGAATAATAAACATATGTTTTATATATGAATTTTTAAGCAAATTATAATTTTAAGAAGTAATTGTTACAAATTTTTGTGAATTTCTAAAATATATGTTGTCCAAGAGGTTGTGATTCGATGGCAATGGGGAACACTAGTCAAAGCCTAGTCTGGTTCAAACCCTTGTGCCCCAATAAAATAGATGATGAGCAAAGCAGACACATGATCAGGTCTTGGTCTAATGACTATGTGGTGCCCTAGATAAAATGACGCAAGAATCAACAAATTCAAGTATGATGCAAGAGTCAAATCTTAGGAATGTAACTCTAGAGTTCAACAGAATTTGTTCTAGCATACGGAAAGATTAAAACCTGAGCAATGTGGCCATAATTTTAGTAAGGAGAATTCCACCATGACGCGGGTGTCAAATATTAGGAATGTACACCTATATTTAATGAGGGGTTCAAGTGTGGATGTAAAATCTTAGGATTGTGGCCTTAGCTTCAACTACCTACTTACACTCTAGCCCGATGCAGATTTATTATCTTAGGAATGTGATCTTCAAGGTCAAGTGGCATGGATTGTTGCTATGAAGCAAGGGTAAGACCATCATCTATCATGAATATTTGTCTTCCCCAGTTTTTGTGATCAAATTTCTTTCACTGGTTCCAGATGTACCAAGAGATTGGGCTTTACAATGAACTAATCTCCAAGTTTGTAACCTCAAAGACAAAAGACAAAAAATGTGGTTAAAGAAAATATAGAAAACATAGAAAGCTTACTTTGTGATATTTAGGAACTTTCAGATTGCCTGAGGATGAAACCCTAAACACAAGCAAGACAATGTAAGCAGAGTTTAATAGGTAGAACAATCAAATGGTGGTGCGCAAAAATTATTTATCCGCCAATTTGAAGAAACTTCTGTGATGGGCTTCAATCTTTGCCATGTTAATGGAATCAGCCTCATTAAAGACGCTGACATTTTATTTTTCCCTATATAGTTGTTTTACAGAGATAAATTTTGACAAATTTTAGTGGCTCAAACAACAGAGAACAATTTTGTGTGTAGAATAATATATAGATTTTTTTAATTTTTTTTAATTGAATAAAGCTAAATTATAGGAAAAAGATAAGCAGTTCAAAAAGGGATTGCATAAGCACAACTGAATAAGGAAATTAACAAACCATTTTTTAAGGAGAAAACCACTCTCTCCCAATCTTGGGTAACTCAAGTGACCCATAATAAAAATAACTAATAGATAGCACCAACCATATACAAAATAGAACACTTGAAACAAAACTTAAACACGAAATCTAAACAAACTTTGGAATTGTTTGGCACATTGTGTGTCCCCTTCATGAAGTTTCAAAAACTGATATCTAGCTTCCTCCAAAAACTTGTTGTTTTTAACATCCTTTTTCAATTGAAAACACAAAGAGACAAATTGTAACATGACATCAGAGTAAAATTGTAGCATTTGTACTTTCTATGAGTAATGTGATTAGAAAACGTAGCTAATCATCTACTTTTCCAATGATGAAGCAAAATAGTCTAATCAGCAACCACATTCTTATGGAGCCCAACGTCCAACACTGTTTCTTTCCAATGTAACACATGCCCAAAAATAGTAGGAAAAAGATGACATATAGCATTCCATTTTTTTTGGTCCAAAAACATTCCCAAAAAATATGTTTTAAGCTTTCACTATAGATTTTCTTGCCAAGTACGACTTTTTTTTTTGACATCGTGCAATTTTATTTTTTTCGTTGGGAATGACTTGCTGCTCAAACTTTTATTCAGAGAATAAAAATTACATAACTTAGAAAGGGGGGTATAGAGCTCAAAATCAATATTTAGGCAGCCCACTTCTTAATTAAAATATTTTCTTTTCTTGTTTTTTAAATAGAAAATAGTATATTTACATTAAAATATTATAAATGTGATTTAGTTAAAAAAATAGTATATATTATATATAATACATTGTAATTGTATTAAAAAATAAGATAATTATTAAATGGATGTTTAAATTTCACATGTTATCATTATTGGTTTTATAAACTCACAATGTGTTGTGTATACATAAAGGTTGATTAAGGCATTCAAATAAATAGCAAAATATGCATTATAATACCATAAAAATACATGAATATCATGACCATGCTTTATGGGAGATCATATTAATAGTATTTTCTACATAGTTAAAAATATTTAGTAAAAGTTGAAAAAGTAGGAAAAAAATTCAAGATTACAATTCATGAATTGGTACAATACCATTTTAAGATGTGAAATTGATAATTGGGCATCAATGCATCATGAATGGTAGAGACAACAATGAAACTACACTAAAATCTTAATAACATCTCAAATGAAAATACTTGATACATGTCATTTTTACTGAACCACCTTTTGAATTACATTATTTTAATACTACCATGGTAGCTATTGTTTTTTATTAACATGGGTAAAGGGATAACAATATAATTCTATTGGAGTGGAGGGCCTAGCTCGATTGGCTAAAGCATCTTGTTGTAGGCAAGAGGTTATGAGGTATAGTCTCCCCTCCTTCCCTGTAGCCTAAAAAAAAATGTGATTCTATTGAGGAAATGCAGAAAATCAGTCGAAATATAGTTTTCCTCGTAGGCCTCTTGATGTACTCTTCAAATATATTTAATGTTTCTTGATGTATAATAAATCTTACTAATTTAACACACATTTCTATATACTATTCAAATTACATATCTAATATTCAATTTCAAGACTAATATTTGATAAATTTAGAAATAAATTGAAGCTACCCAAAATCTAGTGCAAGAAACTAGATCAAATAAAATTGTTCTAGAAATGACACAAAATCAAAATAATAAGATATAGTTAGTTCCCACAAGAGAAATACATATGTTTTAGAAGCAAAATAGAATTATGAGAGTTTACAATAGCATGATTGAACAAAAAACTAAAGGAGTGGATACAAATATAGGAAAGAGAGGAAACAAGACCAACCAATGAGAAAAACAACTCCAGCTACCTAAAAATAGACTAGAGATACCCTTATGAAAAGATGTCATCTTCCTTTGTTTGATGCATTCACTATAGATAAGTAAGCTAAACTAAACATGTAGAAAAATACACATTATGCAAATAAGAAAAATAAAGAAAACCTACACTAACAAAATTTAATTATATTAAAATAGATAGTATTACAATATGAATAATATAAATTTAATTTAATATCTTTTGAACACAAATCTATTCCTAATGTGGGATGTTGAACATGTTAAAGTTGATTTTGGTGTGGAGCATTTATTTAAAAGTGTGTACAAAAATAAAAATAAAACCAAGTAAAGCCAATGTGGTGGCTAAATGTGAATCCTCAACATCAAGTTGTAGGATGTTCTCTAGTTTATATTCTTAATAGTTGTCTAGAGTTGCCAATTAGGGCCAAGGAAGCATGCATGGAGGAAGTAGTGGTGGGTCGGATAAAAGGAGGGTTGGAATATTTTTTACTTCATCCTCCTACTTGTGAGCAATGGTTGTCAAAGATTAGCTTGCATATCTTATGTCTCAACAATATATTGGTTTATAAAAGCCTATGGAGAACTTTGAGAATTCAATAATGGTTTGTTCTAAACTTCCTTGAGGTGTGCTAAAATTAATGGCCATGTATTTGGCCAATAATAAAGTGTGTTAAGAACTATTTCAAGGGATTTATATTGTAGATCCTTTATCTTCAAAAGAGGACTTCCCTTTGAAGGAGAGTGTAGAGAGTGGGGACTAAAAGAGTATATCATAGCACTTCATATATGTAGGATTAAATGTAATGCCCCGTCTTAATAACCTAAGAATGTTGCAATTGTGTATAAAAGGTGTAATAATTTTTTTTTTTTAAGTTTAATTATAAGTTAATTAATTGCATACATTCTTAGGTTAAGCGACGTTACACTACTTTGAGTTTTCCATAAGTGACTATAGTATTTCGCATTGCACATTTAATTAATAACATAAAGATAAACATTGCATAATAATAAATTTTGCATTCAAGATATATAAATTACAAACTTGTTTCATACATTGCATTTGATAGGATATACAATACTCATCCATCTGATGAGGTAGTTCAATAGTGATTACATTTACAATTACATTGTTCACCTCTTATACATTTGAGGGATGTTTTCAAATACAAGTTTACAATATACAATGATGAAATAAACATAAGTATCCGATCACGAGCTCTCCATCCATGAAGCTCTCGATGCCAAGATCAAACTGGGGACCCAACGGAGTAAGGTGCACGTTCCACCCACCATGTGGTACCCGAAGGTCCACCCCCCGTGCTAGGAGATAGTAATAAGGTTACCTAGACCTAATCTACTAACCCTAGACACTAGTACAAACAATCTATTGGTTACATTGCTTCCAGATTCTTGACAATTGAATTTACTACAAAGACAAGGTTAACTGTTATTCTAGGTGGAGTGTCATCACAACGATGCAAAGGTTACCCTGGTGTTTCTTCCTAGGTTCCGGCCCCCAATCCTTGGGTTACCCTGGTAACCTCTTATGAAACCCGGCCCCTATTGCATACTGTTGCGGAATCATATGTCTTTTAAAGGAACAAGACACCGATTTTCCATTCCAGGCCTTCTCATCTTATACTCATGACTGAAGTAGCTCAAGAGTCAATAAGTGAGGCATATACATCTTGTTAAGCATTTTAGTTTAACTACTGTGTCATTTAATTATCACTGAGTTACTAACTACTTGTAAGTTACCCTGACACCACTTTGTGTGTCGGCCCTTACAAATAGCCACTCCCCTAAACATAACATGGGAATCTATGTTTTTCTTTCTAGGGTTTTTCAAAGTGTACATATAACCAAAATCTCTATAAAGACCAAACATGATTAAAACGAACAACAATCAATGATCATAACCCAGGTGTTGAACACCAAGCAAGGCCATGTACACATCCCTAGACTTCACAAGAAATTTAAACTTAACAAGCACAATCCCCATTTAACAGTTGGTCTGGAAGACTTGATTTTTTTGAAACTTTTCCCCAATTTGCCCAATTACAAAATTTTAACCATAAAATCAAATACGCATCTACCATTTGGATATATTAAACCCATATGCATCAGTTGAAAAATAATATATTTACAAATTGACTTAATATATGATCTTTTTAATAATCAAGAAAATAACTATTTAAATATATATGCACTTATAAAAATAAATGTGTTTTTCCATATTCTTTTAAAAGAAAACAAATCTTAAATAATCTTTTTCCAAAAAAAACATTTAAATACATACATATATATATATTTATATGTATATATATTAAAATCTTAAATAAAACAATTTGAATTTTATAGCACATAATGCATTTTTTTAAACCCAAAACTTAATGACAAACCGTGATTTTTAAATCAAGGCCGAATTTTTAAAAGAAAAATGAGTTTAGGCTAGCCAAGCACTCTCCTTATTAAGGAGACGTACCGCGGGGATCAAGGGCCTCCAGTATTACTGGGGAGGGTTTCAGCCCTCCCCAACTCTATGATTAAAAAAAAATTTAATACTTTTTTTTAAATCGCCGTTCGGCGTTGCGTTTATTAAACGCGATTTTTTTTTTTTTTAAAAGATAATTTCTAAATACAATTTCGTACGCTGTAAAATAATTCCGAATCAAATTTTCCATAATAAAAATTTACGCGATTTTCTAAATATCCGCGTACGAATTTTAATTTTTTTTATTTTTTTATTGAAAAATATATATACATTTATATATAAATGTGTATATTTATATATATATATATATATTATTTTCATCAACAGAAAAATCTCTGTGTCTGATCAATTTTTTTTTTAAACAGGAAATGAAAAGACATGTTTCATTCTAAACAAATGATTTCCAAAATCATATATATATATATAAAATAAAAAAAAACAGAAGTTTCCAATAGATTAATTCTCCAATTCAAACAGACAAATTTTCTCATGAATCCCTCTATGAATTTTGTAACTATCCAGGTTTTTTTTAACATTCTTCAAAGATTCAAGAAAGATCTAACAGCTAATATTTTCTTTCTTTTCTACAAGAATAAATTTCTTAAATCTTTTCCTACTATAAAAATCTTTACAAATATTCCCCGGTGAAATCAAACACGTGAAAAACTAAACTACCATTTTCAAACATTCTTTTCAAAAAGAAATCAAATTTTAAAAGAAGAATACCCGTGAATAGAAGATTGTCTCCAGGATGAAACCCCTTTTTTTCCAAAGAACTATCAAATCCCTCAAAAGTTTTACCAATCAACACAAGAGAACTCCCACCATGGGATTCTCCAATAAATATATACAACCCCGTGAGGAAATAACAAACCTTCCTCGTAAAATATTTTTGGAATACGTTAGCACTTTTTTTGCAAAACTTGATAATTTCCCCGTGACAAATTTTCAACAACCTCTGTGATTTCCTGAGATCCACAATAACCTCCCATAACAAATTTTTCAACAACCTCATAAAAGCACTGGCACACTTGTCGAGAAGTGGTTATGAGAAATATCTTCTCCACTTCTTGGCAATTTTTGCCAATTCAAATTTTGCATGCCAATTTTATTTAATTAAAATTTTACAAAACTCAATTTTAATATACATGCATTTTATTTTTATTTTATTTTAATTTTCTAATTTTCCACAATTTAATTAATTTTCAAATGCCATATAAATTTCACACTTAATAATTTAATATAATTTATTTATTTATTTAATTAAAATAGTTTAATCTTTTTAAGATCAACTATTTAACCAAATAAGCTAATTAATGAATTAAATTATTAAGCAAGTAATTTCTACTACATTTAAACATTAATTAAATATCAATAACTAAAACACAATATTCCAACATTAAAAATTAACCAAATTTACCTTTTCAAAACGATTTAACCAACAGAAAATACAATACAACCTATGACTCAAAACTGGAAACAAACAAAGTACTATGACCAGGATTAAAGACTAGGCTAGGGTAAACCAGACTACTATCTCCCGATCAATGTATCCGTTGAGTCTTGACACGCTCAGACCTGAATACACAGGTGGAGTCGGTGTCATGTACCTGCAAATCCTGCAACCAAGCAAATAACATGCATACAAATATATATATATAAAGCATTAAACAGACACACCGTGTGGAGAAAATCACAGATATCGCAGGGCACTCGCAAGCGAGTGATGCGATTCCATTCTCCACACCAATACACTTCACAGCAAACTAATGAAATAAATGTTGTTAGTCCATCATAAGCATGTACATATCAATAAACAACGGAAAGTAAACATCTACGCTATATCCAATCATGTCTGAAATCAATAATCATCAAACAAGTATCATCATGTCACAAATAATCCACTATCGCTCAAAACCAGCGATCAAAATATCCAACAAAACATCATAGTATAACAGTATGAAAACACAACAGCAAAAAACATAAGTGTAAACGGAGGGGTACTACATCCTCCCCCCCTAGGATCAGGCTTGCTCCTGAAAGCCTGCGAACAGATAGGGATAAAGTTCCCTCATGCATGTCGCATCCTCCCAGGTAGCTGAAGCCTCATGGATAGGATCCCATTGGACCCTCACCTGATCAACGTCTCGACCCCTAAGACCGAGCGTCCGGTGTTGAAGAATGGCCATGGGCCCCAAAGCCAGCTGCCCGTCCTCTACCTGTAACGCATTCCAATCAAGTACATGAGATATGTCGGGATGATATGGTCTAAGTACTGATACATGAAAAACATCATGAATAAGAGACAAACTGGGTGGTAAGGCGAGTCGATATGCCATGGGACCAATTCTCTCTAAGATCTCGAATGGTCCTATGAATCGAGGTGCAAGCTTAGAGCCTTTTCCATAACAGATTGGACTCTTTCGCGGTCGCACTCGAAGAAACACTCTATCACCAACAGCGAACTGTCGATCGATCTTATGCGCATTGGCATATTTCTTTTGCCTATCCTGTGCTGCTATTAAATGCTCTCTAATACGGTCAACCTATTGCTCCATATCACGAAGCATCTCAGGCCCAAGTAATACTCTATCCTCAAGTCGATCCCAACTCAAAGGAGTTCGACAAGGACAACCGTATAATGCCTGAAATGGTGGCATACCTATAGAACTTTGATATCCGTTATTGTAAGCGAATTCTACTAAGTACAAGTAATCCTCCCAACGTGATTGTTGGTCCATTACGTACATCCTAAGCATATCCTCTAATATTTGGTTAACTCTTTCAGTTTGACCATTGGTTTGAGGATGATACGCTAAACTAAAGTTCAACTGGGTACCTAAAGCACGTTGTAACGAAGTCCATAAGGCTGAAGTAAATATAGGATCTCTATCCGATATAATCCTACGAGGAATCCCATGCAATCTAACGATATCCTCCATGAATATCCTAGCTACAGATGAAGCATTATATGATGAACGTACTGGGGAAAAGTGAGCTACTTTAGTCAAACGATCAACAGTTACCATAATGGCATCATGTCGACGTGATGACGTAGGTAACCCTACAATAAAGTCAATGGATATAATATCCCATTTCCATTCGGGAATGAGATGTGGCTGCAATAATCCAGCAGGATGATGATGCTCGCTTTGACTCGGCGGCATTCAAGACATCTCGATACGTAATTAGCAATATCACGTTTCATACCAGGCCGAAATACAATTGCCGAAGATCACGTGCATTTTCTTAACTCCTGGATGAGCTGAATACGGAGCTCGATGAGCTTCAGTCATTATTAATGTTCGAAGACTCTCAACATGTGGTACATAAATACGACCTAAATGTCGTAATATACCATCCGATTCTAAGACATAACCTGCAAATCGACCTTCTAAAGGTCTACCCGATTCAATCTCCGACTTCACTTCCTGATATAATCTATCAGTAGGAAGTTCTGCTACTATTTGACCTCTCAAATCTACTTCAAGAGTAGTTGTAGAGATCTCATGTCTACGATGGCTAAGAGCGTCAGCCACTACGTTCTCCTTGCCTTGAACATACTTTACCTCAAAATCATACTCACACAAGAACTCCATCCACCGTCTTTGCCTTGCATTTAAGTTAGGTTGCGTAAAGATGTATTGCAAACTACGGTGATCAGTATGAAGTTCAAAGCGATGACCTAAAAGAAAATGCCTCCATCGAACTAATGCATGCACTACTGCAGCTAGTTCTAGGTCATGAGTAGGATAGTTTAATTCGTGATCTTTAAGTTTACGAGACTCGTAAGCAATCACACGCCCATCTTGCATCAATACTGCTCCCAAACCCTCTAAAGATGAATCCGTGCATACCACAAAATCCTTAGTAGGATCAGGAACAATGAGTATAGGCGCATTAGTTAACTTTTCTTTAAGTGTTTGAAAAGCCAACTGACATTGTTCCGTCCAAACAAACTTCTTCCCTTTTCTCTGAAGAGAAGTAATAGGATGACCGATTCTAGAAAATCCCTCTACAAAACGTCTATAATAGCCAGCTAGACCCATAAAACTACGAACTTCACCTACATTAGTAGGTGTGAGCCAATCCACAATAGCTTGGATCTTTGAAGGATCCACAACAATACCTTTACTAGATATCACATGTCCAAGGTATTTTACTTCAGGTTGAAAGAAGTCACACTTCTTCAGGTTTGCATACAATTTATTTTCTCTTAAACATTGCAATACCTGTCTAAAGTGTTCTTCATGTTCTTTCACGTTCCTCGAATAGAATAAAATATCATCGAGAAATACCAGGACAAAGCAATCAAGGTATGTTCGAAATACACCATTCATTAAGCTCATGAATACTGAAGGTGCATTCGTTAACCCAAATGGCACTACTGTGAATTTGTAATGCCCATAACGAGTTCAAAAAGCAGTTTTATGAATGTATGCTTCAGCAATACGCAATTGATGATAACCAGATTTCAAATCGATTTTAGAGAACACATTAGCTCCCTTAATTTGATCAAAAAGATCATCGATTCTAGGCAAAGGATAACGATTCTTAATCGTAACCTTGTTCAGTTGACGATAGTTAATACACAGCCTAAGAGATCCGTCCTTCTTCTTTACGAAGATGATAGGTGCTCCCCAAGGGGAAACAATTGGATGAATAAAACCCTTTTCTAATAGTTCCTCTAACTAAATACGAAGTTCCTCTAACTCCTGTGTCGTCATTCTATAAGGATCTCTAGATATAGGTTCAACTCCAAGAACTAGGTCAACTCTAAAGTCGATATCCCTCTTTGGTGGCATTCCAAGAATGTCATCGGGAAACACATTTGCGAATTCCCTAAGAATAGGATGATCATCAAGAGATACCTCTCGACTCTCACCCTCATCTAAATCAGTAACTGTTGTTGCAAACAGTTGACATCCCTGACGAAGACATCTCTTTAATTGCATAGCAGATATCATCCGCAAGGAGATAGGTCTATGAATACCTACGATTTCCACTATCGCACCTAAATCATTAATGCAACTAACTGTCTTAAGTTGACAGTCAATTACAGCATGATAAGATGCTAACCAATCCATACCTAGTACTATGTTGTACGATCCTAAGGGTGTAACATATAAATCTACTAAGGTAGTTAACGTACCAATTTTAAGTTCACAGTTATGTACTAAGTTTTCTACTGCTACTTTCATACCTGAGGCGAATTCAACTTGCCATTTACCACCTTGCTTTACCGCCACAAGACCACAACGGTCTACAATGGTCGATGAAATAAAGGAGTCAGTGGCTCCAGAATCAAAAAGTATAGAAATACTAACACCATTTAACTTACCTGAAGTTTCGACCACCGTATTCTGGTGATCAGCTTGGCGGTCATTAACCGCAGCATATACAGTATGTGCTCGTCCTGCATCTCCGACTATAGGCTCTGAAGCTGTAGGTCGAGACCCATAACCAGAAGGACCTCTCATCGGACACTGCCTAGCTATGTGTCCCTGCTGCCCACATGAATAACACCATGTGCCTCTGCCAAATCCTCTGCCACCCGAAGGTGCATTGGATTGCTGATAGCTACCCCTACTGACGGTAGACTGAGCACTCTGTGTAGGTTGATCCTGCCTATTGCGCTTGTTGCGCCACCAGTTACGACCTTTTCCTGTTTGAGGACTATTTTGTTGTTGAGGTTGAGGGTTATTGTTTTTCTGAGGTGTTCTTTGTTGTTGTTGCTGCCCACCCTTTGTGGGTGTCTGTTGGTTCTTGGAAGAACCACCTGTCTGAGCCTGTCCACCCCGTGGACTAAAACCTGCTGCAGGAGCACTCCCAATCTGCACTCCTGTATGCCCACCTAAAGCCATAATAAGGTTCTCCTCTACAATGTGAGCCTTCTCCACCGCGACTTCCATAGTCTTTGGCTCAAAGACTCGGACACCACCACTGATGCGGGCATTCAGACCCCTAATAAAGTGTTGTACTAGCATAGGCTCATCATCGCCAATACCAGCATATTGCTTAAGTTCATAGAACCTACGTTCATATTACTCTACAAAAAGAGCCAACTAACGTAGATCATGGAACTCGTCAGCCCTACGTTGCCTCCAATGTTCCGAAAGGAACCGAGCTCTGAACCTCTCGAGAAACATCTCCCAAGAAACATAACCAATATCCAAATGAAGCTTCTGCTCCTCTAGGCGCCACCATGTAGAGGCGAATCCTCTCAAGTGCATAATAGCACATCTGGCACGGGTATTGCTACCGTAAGGGTGCATGGCAAAGCATCTACCCAAATCTAGTAGCCAGGTCTCAGCCTCTAACCCACCTCCTGAACCATCAAAGGTAGGAGGGTGTGCCCTCAGTAAATCCCTCATGTGACTAGCAATAATAGAATCCTGATGTGTTGTGTCCTCTACTCTCCTAGGGGATCTATCCCTCTCTTTGACAACCTCCTGCTCATCTACCTGTCTAGGTCCAAGACGAGCTAGGACCTCCTCTAATAGTGGACATATCTGAGAACCCTCTACTGCTGACTGTACAGGATTCTGTTCCTCATTTCTCTGACCCATCTGTTCTGCTTGATCACTGTGGTGAGGGCTAGGAGGGGGAGTAACCTGAGGGATTGGCCCTTGGCCTCCTCCTCGACCTCTACCATGACCTCTTCCTCCTCGCCTAGGCATGTTCCTACACATAAAAATTATGAGTCTTAGATACTATTCAACCAAGGTTATCAGTTGCGACACTACGTACTAGGTCAACCTAATGGGCTCGTGATTACCCAGAGCGTCCAGTGTTTGTAACCTTGGCTCTGATACCAATCTGTAATGCCCCGTCTTAATAACCTAAGAACGTTGCAATTGTGTATAAAAGGTGTAATAATTTTTTTTTTAAAAAGTTTAATTATAAGTTAATTAATTGCATACATTCTTAGGTTAAGCGACGTTACACTACTTTGAGTTTTCCATAAGTGACTATAGTATTTCGCATTGCACATTTAATTAATAACATAAAGATAAACATTGCATAATAATAAATTTTGCATTCAAGATATATAAATTACAAACTTGTTTCATACATTGCATTTGATAGGATATACAATACTCATCCATATGATGAGGTAGTTCAATAGTGATTACATTTACAATTACATTGTTCACCTCTTATACATTTGAGGGATGTTTTCAAATACAAGTTTACAATATACAATGATGAAATATACATAAGTATCTGATCACGAGCTCTCCATCCATGAAGATCTTGATGCCAAGATCAAACTAACGACCCAACGGAGTAAGGTGCACGTTCCACCCAACCATGTGGTACCCGAAGGTCCACCCCCCGTGCTAGGAGATAGTAATAAGGTTACCTAGACCTAATCTACTAACCCTAGACACTAGTACAAACAATCTATTGATTACATTGCTTCCAGATTCTTGACAATTGAATTTACTACAAATACAAGGTTAACTGTTATTCTAGGTGGAGTGTCATCACAACGATGCAAAGGTTACCCTGGTATTTCTTCCTAGGTTCCGACCCCCAATCCTTGGGTTACCCTGGTAACCTCTTATGAAACCCGGCCCCTATTGCATATTGTTGCGGAATCGTATGTCTTTTAAAGGAACAAGACACCGATTTTCCATTCCAGGCCTTCTCATCTTATACTCATGACTGAAGTAGCTCAAGAGTCAATAAGTGAGGCATATACATCTTGTTAAGCATTTTAGTTTAACTACTGTGTCATTTAATTATCATTGAGTTACTAACTACTTGTAAGTTACCCTGACACCACTTTGTGTGTCGGCCCTTACAAATAGCCACTCCCCTAAACATAACATGGGAATCTATGTTTTTCTTTCTAGGGTTTTTCAAAGTGTACATATAACCAAAATCTCTATAAAGACCAAACATGATTAAAACGAACAACAATCAATGATCATAACCCAGGTGTTGAACACCAAGCAAGGCCATGTACACATCCCTAGACTTCACAAGAAATTTAAACTTAACAAGCACAATCCCCATTTAACAGTTGGTCTGGAAGACTTGATTTTTTTGAAACTTTTCCCCAATTTGCCCAATTACAAAATTTTAACCATAAAATCAAATACGCATCTACCATTTGGATATATTAAACCCATATGCATCAGTTGAAAAATAATATATTTACAAATTGACTTAATATATGATCTTTTTAATAATCAAGAAAATAACTATTTAAATATATATGCACTTATAAAAATAAATGTGTTTTTCCATATTCTTTTAAAAGAAAACAAATCTTAAATAATCTTTTTCCAAAAAAAACATTTAAATACATACATATATATATATTTATATGTATATATATTAAAATCTTAAATAAAACAATTTGAATTTTATAGCACATAATGCATTTTTTTTTTAAACCCAAACTTAATGAATAAACCGCGTTTTAAAATCGCGTCGGAATTTTTAAAAGAAAATGAGTTTAGGGCTGGCTGCAGCCTCCATTAAGGGGAGGATGCAGCCGCTCCAGGCTGTGCCCAGCAGCCATGGCGGCTGCTGTGCGCAGCCGTGGGGACTGCGCCCCTCCAAAGTACACAGTGGGGAGGGTTTCGGCCCTCCCCAACTCTATGATTAAAAATTTTTTAATACTTTTTTTTAAATCGCCGTTCGGCGTTGCGTTTATTAAACGCGATTTAATTTTTTTTTTAAAAGAAATTTTCTAAATACAATTTCGTACGCTGTAAAATAATTCCGAATCAAAATTTCCATAATAAAAATTTACGCGATTTTCTAAATATCCGCGTACGAATTTTAATTTATTTTTTTTTTTATTGAAAAATATATATACATTTATATATAAATGTGTATATTTATATATAAATATATATATATTATTTTCATCAACAGAAAAATCTCTGTGTCTGATCAATTTTTTTTTTAAACAGGAAATGAAAAGACATGTTTCATTCTAAACAAATGATTTCCAAAATCATATATATATATATAAAATAAGAAAAACAGAAGTTTCCAATAGATTAATTCTCCAATTCAAATAGACAAATTTTCTCATGAATCCCTCTATGAATTTTGTAAATTCATCTGTAGGTTTTTTTTTTTAACATTCTCTCAGAGATTCAAGAAAGATCTAACAGCAGAATATTTTCTTCTTTTCTCTACAAGAATAAATTTCTTAAATCTTTCCTACTATAAAATCTTACAAATATTCCCGAGAAATCAAACACAGGAAAAACTAAACTACCATTTCTCAAACATTCTTTTCAAAAAGAAATCAAATTTTAAAAGAAGAATACCTGTAAATAGAAGATTGTCTGTAGATGAAACCCCTTTTTGCCAGTAACGCACAAATCCCCAAAAGCTTTACCAATCAACACAAGAGATCCTCCACCAAGGGATCTTCCACAAATATACAACCCCAGAGGAAATAACAAATCCTCTCAGAAAATATTTTTAACACAGCAAGAATTTTTTTTGCAAAACTTTGATAATTTCCCCATGAGGAAATTGAATATCCCCTGTGAAATTCCCGAGATCCACAATAACCTCCCGTAACAAATTTCTCAACAACCTCCTTAAAGCACTGGCACACTTGTCGAGAAGTGGTTATGAGAAATATCTTCTCCACTTCTCGGCAATTTTTGCCAATTCAAATTTTGCATGCCAATTTTATTTAATTAAAATTTTACAAAACTCAATTTTAATATACATGCATTTTATTTTTATTTTATTTTAATTTTCTAATTTTCCACAATTTAATTAATTTTCAAATGCAATATAAATTTCACACTTAATAATTTAATATAATTAATTTATTTATTTAATTAAAATAGTTTAATCTTTTCAAGATCAACTATTTAATCAAATAAGCTAATTAATGAATTAAATTATTAAGCAAGTAATTTCTACTACATTTAAACATTAGTTAAATATCAATAATTAAAACACAATATTCCAACATTAAAAATTAACCAAATTTACCTTTTCAAAACGATTTAACCAACAGAAAATACAATACAACCTATGACTCAAAACTGAAAACAAACAAAGTACTATGACCAGGATTAAAGACTAGGCTAGGGTAAACCAGACTACTATCTCCCGATCAACGTATTCGTTGAGTCTTGACACGCTCAGACCTGAATACACAGGTGGAGTCGGTGTCATGTACCTGCAAATCCTGCAACCAAGCAAATAGCATGCATACAAATATATATATATATAAAGCATTAAACAGACACACCGTGCGGAGAAAATCACAGATATCGCAGGGCACTCGCAAGTGAGTGATGTGATTCCGTTCTCCACACCAATACACTTCACAGCAAACTGACGAAATAAATGTTGTTAGTCCATCATAAGCATGTACATATCAATAAACAACAGAAAGTAAACATCTACGCTATATCCAATCATGTCTGAAATCAATAATCATCAAACAAGTATCATCATGTCACAAATAATCCACTATCGCTCAAAACCAGCAATCAAAATATCCAACAAAACATCATAGTATAACAGTATGAAAACACAACAGCAGAAAACATAAGCATAAACGGAGGGGTACTACATTAAAATTCTTTGAGCTACTAGCCTCTTGATGCTATGACATGGAACAAACATATTATTCAAAAAAGTTGTTAACTCGGTAGAGTGAGTTTGGCCCAATCCATTTAGACATGAAAAAACTTCATATTTGTCTACTAAAGAGAGTTACAAACCTTATGTGATGTTAAATCGCAAATATTTTATGATTAATAAAAAGAAATAAAATAGATTGGGTTTAAATTAGTTCATTGTTGGTATATATTAAAAAAAAATAGCAACGAAGAGAAGTTATACCTATCATATTATATTATGCTACTTCCAAAGGCATAATTCTCAAATTTGCAAGTAAAAGGTTAAGATTTCAAATATCATGGATCCATTTCACTACTAATTACTTCTAACTTCACTTAATAGCTAAGAAAATAATGCAAACCCTACCATGTCCTAATTCCATAACTTTTTCAAAGCCATTGAAAAATTGGTGTAATTTAGGCCAATTTTTAAGAAAGAAACTTTAAAGAAACTTTAAAGAGTAAAGTATTAATGTAATGTGTATGGTTGTTTGCAAAAAAAATCAAACCATATAAAGAATGGTATATTTTCTACAATCTAATTGAGAAGAAATTTAATAAAACAAATATTGATGCAATACAAAAAAACTTTAGATAATAGAAATATTAACTCAATTTACAACATCTACATAGAAAAAGTTCAAATTGTGTAGAGATTGATGCTAAATAATGGAAAAGGCCTATTTTTTCTATTACAATATCCAAGCCATACAAGAAACTATAATTTTACGTACAAAAATTCCATCCTTTAGAGATTTATCTTCATGATAGCCTAGTTATATGCATAGAAGCTCTATGCCAAACAAGAAGCAAAAAATGATGAAATAGTTTTCCTCTATAGTGCACCTATATGCAAATGTGTTGTTAAAATCTTCTAAAGTGTTGTCTTGTGGATATTATATTGGTAGATTAGTGTAAGTTGGAAGCATTAATGCCATATGCTATAGGGTTTCATTTACCATGTGTAGAGTAAAGTCATAGACATTGTAAAGCAACAATATGACATCCATGTTGACTAATGAAAAATCCATACATGCATACTTTCTAGCATAGAAAAACTTGTTTTAAAAACTCACAAGCTGGTTAAAATGATGTATCATACATATCTTAAATGAGAAGTAATTACTAATTATATAATGTTTGAACAAATTCCTATGAGAAATGAGTTAATTATCATTAGCTTCTAAATTTTACCATTATTTCATAACTTGGGTAGTTCTTAACTTGTAAAATACAATAATAATAGTAAGTTTAATTGTCATTATTTCTTGCATTTCTTTCTTTTGAAGAGAAATGTGCATTTCATTCATTGAAAAAACAAAAATTGTTCCTTTATCATGGCAACCAAATACATGTGCTTTGGCAATGATTTAAAATGGAAAGTTACCAAAAAAAAAGCCTTGCCTTTATCTATATTTGAAGAACATAGGATCTATTGATCACACTAATCCATTTATATTGAAAAATTCCTTTTTTGAGCCTCCCCTTTTTTACCACAAAATAATAAAATATATACTATTAACATTACATCTTTTAGCTCCAACAATTGCGAAGAAATTATCATTGTTGTAACAAATTTGAATACATTCTAGATATCATTAAGTTGATTATCTTCCTAAATTGTTTATAATATATAGTAAAATAATCATAGAAATTATTGATTCAATCATTCTTTATGAAGCATAATTACTAGGTTTGGAAAAAAATAATTTATCATATAGCTTGGAAATCTAGAATTAAAAAGAAAAAAGGAAAAATCTAGATAGATATTGAAAATATAGACCAAAATAGACAAATATGATGGGTCGAAAAAATCTAAACCAAAGTAGATATGGTAATTATACTATGAAACTTTAATTTTCATGCTTCTATATCCTCTAGTATAACATTTTGTATTTTGAGCAAGTTATTTGACATTGCAAGAGAAAATAAAATATAATAAAGTGTTAATATATTGTCTTGTTAAATTTTATTTAAAGCATAGTGAAAAACAACAAAAATGGATGTCTAAATCAATGCAAAAATCCTCTCATTGGATGATCAATTTAAACTCTCTATTATATTTTAATAGGGATGAATTATTACCTATGATTATAAAGAGCTCGGGGATGGAGTTATCTCTCTAATAAAATTTTAAACATAGGATTATGAGAGTAATGCCCAGAACAATTAGAAATATAGATATCAAGAATTTAAGTGAAGAGATTGTCACCATTTACAATTTGGGTCCCTCTTAGATGTTTCTCTAATTCATACTTATAATAATCTAAAATGATTTGGTAAAGAAGGGCACTACTCTTGACCTAACAATAGTTTAAATATATCAATGATATCTAAGCAAGTTGTGATTAAGACCAACCATGAGTTGGTATGTAATTCTATGTTCTCTCCCTTTTAATTATTATATTATGGATACATAAATGGGCCCTATCCCAACTATTTAAAATGGTATAAACTACATCAAAGTATAAACACTAAAAATAATATATAGAAAATAACAAATAACCAACCCAATACAATATTTATCAACAAAACAACAAATTACATGATATAAAAACTACCCTCCAAAATAAAGTAAATTAATAGAACCAAATTTATGGAATAACTAGTACAACTAAAAAGCCCATAATCCTTAAGATCCTTAATTATAGAAAACACTAAAATAAAAATAATCTAAAAAGTATATTTATCATAACTACTACTCTATGTTATATGTAATGTGTGGGTTTGTGTTTTGGGTTGTTGGGTCTTTCTCTGTTGTCGATCTGTTGTGCATGTTTCTGTTGTTACTAGTCTTTTGATGTAACTTTGGACTTCATCTCTTTTTGGCCCCTTGGGCTCGTTGTGTAAAAGGTACTACACCTTGTAAATGCAGCTTTATCAAAAATAACTACTCTGAGGAGTCATTTTCCAACACTCAAAAACACAACCATAGACCCCAATTCCTAAGCTAGGAACCACCTCTAATAATGGCATAAGTGCACTAGAAGCCAATACTGGCATATACACCTTGACATAATATGAAAATCTTTATCCACCACATAACCCTTGTCAACAAGCCATTCTTGAATTTAGGCATCATGAAACAACTACTCAATTCTAGAGCACCATTATGAAATGTTAAAACCATATGATGCATAACCATTTGTAAGTTCCAATGGAAATCCTTTAATAATTTATTATCTACCCTCTTCTTCTAGTAGTGACAATATGGATGCTTCAAGTTGAATGCTTAGGGTTTGACAACAAGCTATAATTGTTATATATCTTGACTCACTAGAGAAAAGATCTCCTTCCTTTCCATCTTCCTTATATTTAACCTTAACTAGGAGTTATATCATAAAGCCCTAATTTCTTCATTTACTACTACCTTAGAACCTTCAATTCAATAAGATTCATAGCACACAGCCTAAAGCACCTAATACCACCCAAGCCCTCCTCCCATATAATTGTCTTTATAAGCTACAAATTAATTTCCTCATCACAATTGAATTTCTACTCTAGACAATTGTTTGAGATCAATCCCTACCAAAGAAAGTCCTTAGATGCCTCCCCATGCAACATCCTAGAGAAAATACAAAGACTACCCTACAACAAGAAACTTACACCTACCTTCAAAACCAAACTTAAGATTCCAACTAGATAACCTAGAAATCTACCACACAAAATAATGAATACTAGAATGACACCACCCAATATAATTAACAATTTATTCTCTCTAATTTTCCATGAGTCTCTACATGTTATAAGCCTCCAACCAAATTAAGCCACAACACTATTTTTCTTAACCTCAAACATATTATAATTTTACTATCAACTATATTAAATGCTTAAGGTGACCAATCCTTCTCAATTAATTTGGCAAGATTAACTCAAACTTTAATATCCATACTTCTATGGAAGTAAATTCCTTGAGTAATGTCCCTTGATTATCCATATAATCTACCATAGTGTTTTATACTCTATATCAATAAGAGATACTAGAAGAATAAAATTTGATCTCCACTATTTAACTTCTAAAATTATATTCAACATTCAATTTGGACAATACCCTTTTAACACTACATTAAAATCTATCTACGAGTCCCCCTCAAATTTTATAGCCTAAAACTAGCCACATATATATCTTTAAGACCCACAAGTAATGATACTCATTCCACATGATTATTTGTTTGCTCCCTTGGATAGATAAAACCACTCATCACAAAGATACCATTGTGATACCATAATATATAGCCACCTTTATCCCTACTTGGATTTCTTCGAAAGCCCCATCAAAATTAACTTCACTTCTCCACTCAAGTTTTGTGATCTCAATTCCTTTCTACACTTGCTTAAATTTTGTTTACTCTTTAATAAGCAATTATTTACTCTATTTTTATTTAGCATTTTAAATATATGAAATTTCATGTGACTTCACCTTAATAAATCTCCTAGAAAATAATTTATACTTCATTTTTTATGGTTAATGATCAATATTAAAACTTATTATTTTAAGGGGTAAACGCTTTTGATCCAGAGCTATGAATCAATGAGGTCACAAACGAGGGACCTCGTCTCCAATTTAAACACTCAACAATAACAATCTAGTGGGTTTGAACCTTGATGGAAAGAACAACACCACAACAACTTAACCATCATACTATGCCACTATTGGCAATCAATATTAAAACTTAAAAGTAAGTTGTTTTATCATTTTTTGAGGTCATAACAATATTGGTGAATTTTTAAGAAATATTCAAGATGTAATTAACTCATTTAGCCATTAAGATTTTTAAATATTAATCACCAAATAATTTTACAACTAGGAAATGGTTTAGTAAACACTTGGAGAGGAAATCAAGCTATATAAAATTAGATTTAGTAAATATACCAACAAATATATCATCTAAAAGGATTTGAAGGTTTTTGAAACATATCCATGCATCCCTTAAAACATATATCATCCCATAAATATGTGATTAAAAACTTTGCCAATAAATAATATTGCACAATCTGCAAGTAAAGACCATAATAACAAACAATCAAATACAAGAATTGTGTGAAGCAATTGAAAGCAATGGCATGGACTAGAGAAAATATGTGTGGGGCATATGATAGATATATGGGCACATTGTTATTCATCCCTAATCAAGTAAGGCCCCAAAAAAAATTCAAATATAAAACCCCTTCATTCACCAAAATATGGAAATATAGGAAAATGGTAAATAATGTCTCCATTCTATAACTAAAACAATCGACAAAAGGTTAAAAACAAAGTGGTTATTGGTGTTAAAGTCAGATATTCAACCCTCACAATCCAATAGATCTTACAAAATAAGGATATACTTTCTACAAGAAATTTTTGATAATGCTAAAATGTAATCATAATTCATACATTATGTGTTGGGTAAAAGTACAAACTTGTGTCACACTTGTATAAAGGAAATGACTGACACAAATACAAATTTTTGACTTTGACCGCATAAAGTGGTCTTTATGTTTTAAATTTCAAAATGATGTAAACTAATGAAATGCATAACTTTTGATGAAGTGTATGCTTGTAATTTCAAAAAAAAAAAAAATTGGTTTGATATATTTTTATAAATTTAAAAGTAGATTTTGAATTGCTAAAAAATTTAGAAAACAAGTGAGGTTAATGGGACGTCACAAAAGAAAGAGAAAATATTTTTTGTCCCTGATTTTTTCTCCCATATAGCTAACTTCAATATCTAGTGCACGAAAAGAAAATCAATGAATTTTTTTTTGTAATTTTAAAGTCAAACTTCATCAAAACATCATAGTTTTCATGGGACGTCAAATTTTATCTAATTTTTATCAATTTTAAAAAATAAATTATACCCTTTTAGAGAGGATTCTCTCCTCTAGTGTATCGTATATTTTCAAAAAAATCAAATATGTTCTAATATTTTTATAATTTATAATCATCCTCATTTTTAGTTATAAAAATGTACTTACAATATATATTTTTTAAATCATAATAAAACTAATTAAAATATTTTAAAATTTATAATCAGCCTCATGTTTGGCTATAAAAATGTACTTACAATATATATTTTTTAAATCATAACAAAACTAATAAAAATATTTTTTAAAAAATGGATTCTAGACTAAGTTCTATAAAAGGATATTTTTTAGATTTTCATGAAAGTACCCCTAGTTAGAGTTCAGAGTCGAAGTTGAAGTTTTTTGTGAACTTCCCCCAAAAGAGGGATTGAGTTGCCACATAGTTAGCTATATAGATAGTTTTTTATTGAAAGGGTTTCACCCAAAACTATATGTGACATGTATATGCCACATGGTTGTTATCAAAATAGTTTCTCCCGAATTTGTTTAGGGATAAACTATTTTGTTGGTCAAAAGTGTGACACAAATCAATGTTTTTACCCTATTATATTCCAAAAGCACACAATTGCATGATAACCCCTTGCTTATATAGAAAATATTGGGTGAGATGAGAAGGTAATTGTAGACTGTAACCATCTCCATGTATGTAGGACATATGTTCATGATGTGTCATGTGCTTAGGACAAGTATGATAAAGGTGGAATATGAATGCATGGCCCATTAGGTGTCTCTAAAGGTGAATACATGTGCCCCATTCACATGAGGTAAGATAAAAGGTATAAAATCCCCCAAGTTAGGACTTAACTAGTGTAAGTAGGAATTTGACTAGGAAAGACTAAAAGCTAACTAGTTTAACAATGTCTCTATTTACATCAAAACTCCCCTTTAAGTTCAAATTAGGAAGAAATGAATGCAATAGTGATGGGTCCCAACTATTACATCATGTTAGGTACCCATTTTCTCATAAATGAAACTTTAAAGGAAAAAACCCAGTGGGAAATAAAACTCCACTCCAAAAGAGAAAAATGTGTGATAAAATATACAAGTGAAGAAGAAAGGGGGACTTATCATGACCCCCTAAGGACTATTTCTAACACAAAGTACATAGAATGTTACCCTCACAAACAAGAAAATAGAGAAGTTCTATGTCACCCCCCAAAAATGAGAAGAAAAGAATCCTATGTGAGTGAATGCTCCCTCCCAAAATTGAAATGAGAAGAGAAAACATGCATATCCCCTCAAAATACCTCCTATAATGCTAGTAGATGTACTCAAAATTAGATTTTATAGATGATCCATGATTTATTAACAATATTTCTCCCCTCAGGAAGAAACGAAACCAAAAATGTATGCAAAATATCTTCTCATTTTGGATAAGCTGTAGAAAGGGTGAATGTCTAGTTGCACATAATCCAAAGACAAAGATGAATCTAAATATGATTTCTATGAATACTACTCAGATGTCTCCAAATCACTATCAAATTGAGACAAAAGAAGAGGAGAGTGAAGAACAATCGCATCCAAAGAAGATGATGGTGACACAAATCCATTGAATTTGTCATCAAATAGAAGATGAATGTCCTCAATTGTATCTTCCAAATATGCAATGTGAGACTCAATAACAAGGATTATATGTCTAATAAAAATGTGTCATAATGCGATGGATTTAGAAAATTAATATCAATATCCTACTACAATGAATCATTAGAAGCCATTGATAAATCAACACTAGATTCAAATGTAGAAAAATTTGATGAATAAGGGAGATAAGATCTCAATGCAAGTCATTGGACTATGTTGTTCATCTTAAAATGATGTTGTTGTCTCACAAGATATCTAAATGATACCATATAATGATTTTGTATGTGTTAGATTTGGTAAATCAATATTATGACCCATAAGAAGTTGTTGTATTTCAACAATTTTCTTTAGTAAATGATAATCTTCAGTATAAATTTTCTTTCCATGATAACCATATTTTACCTTCAATGGTTTAGGATTTTCTTAAAATATTTAAATGGAAAGAAGAGAGAGTGAGAGATATGATTAGCTTACCTAAGATATCTCAACCAAGAAACCAAAAGTAAATGTAGAATCATAAGATCAGGTCCCTTGATTCAATCAACGGACCCCCCAATAAATCGTAGTTTTTTGAAACTTTATCTTTAGTGCATTTACAATTACCACCAAGTGGATTTGATGTGCAATGATTACAAATATTTTAAATGAGGCCTATGTTAAAATTATAATTCTAAGATATTATTAAGAGAAATTAATAACACCACTAAATATTTATCAAAAAGTTAAGCAATTACAAAATAATGGGACTCAAAAAGGAGTTTGTATGTAGCAAAGTGAGCTCTCTAAAGTTTCAAAAATGGAAACTATGAAAGGTGACCTCTAATAATATATGATTTGATAAAAATCAATACATCAAAATTATAAATTGATTACATTACCAAGTAGAGCATGAAAAATTACCCCAAATCAAAAATATTGTATGATTTTTTTGTGTATGACTAAGAAATAGGCTCGTGAAGTTGAACCAAAATTCCAAATAGGCCAATGGTGAGGAACCAAACTTTAGAGAGCGGAAATTGATGATATCAACATGATGTCATAATCAATTTTATGAAGAATTCACCAAATTTAGAGGTCTACCATATTTAGTGATGACCCAAATAAAATTAATTGCAACTAAAACTAGTTATAACTATAGTGAACTATCAAATTTGGTAGTCACCAAAATTGCTACCAAAGCAGTGATGGGATAGGTTGTACTTGCATAGTACCATGGTGAGTAAAAATATAGAGTTGTGTCGCACTTTTGGCCAACAAAATAGTTTAGGATGAAATAGTTTCACTCATAACCACTGAAAAACTATAAAACTATAATTTAATTCAAAAATCCAAACTAAGTTGCTTTTGTATAAAATATTTTGACTAAAATATTTTTCGAGAAAAAGTATTTCGTTCAAAATGGTTTTTCCCAAAAATATTTGTGGTAGCCTAACCTATCTTTTGGGGTAAATTCAACAAAATCTAGACTTAAACTCTAGATTTCTCCAACAAAGGACACTTTCATAAAAAACTGAAAAATACATTTTTGTAGATATCAGAGTCTAGAATCCAAAAAAAATTGATATTTTGATCAATTTTATTATTATATTTTAATTTATTACAAATAGGTTATTGTAATCAAACATGAGGCTCATTAGAAATTATATATGTGGTGCATTGGAGCAAAAAATTATATTCATGAAGGTTTTTTTTTTTAAATGATAAAAATTTGGAAAAGTTGACATCCCATGAAAAGTATGACATTTTGATTTTCTTAAATTATTAAAAAATATATATTCATCAAATTTTTTTCCATGCACTAGATTTTCAAATTATATATGTAGAAAAAAATATTTTGCTCTTTTTTATTGTGACATCCTACCAACCTCACTTCCAACCTCACTTCTTCTTTTTAAATCAACAATTAAAATTCCTCTCTTAAATTTATAAAAAATATATCAAACTATTTTTAAAAAATTGTAAACCTAAACTACATTAATAATTCTACATTTTATTAGTTTACATTATTTTAAAATTCAAAATAGAAATGTCAAATTTAGGTGATACAAGTTGAAAATTTATATTTGTGTTGGGTATTTCTTTTATAAAGTGTGGCACAATTATGAACTTTCACCCTAGTATGCCTCATTTTGAAACTTACTTTTTTATTTTTAATTAAAAAAAAAAAACTATTCTTGCAAGATTTTTTTAATAGTTTTTTTGTAATGTTTTTTATTTATAAAAAATAAAAAATAAAAAAGATGATTTTAAAATAAAAAATTACTCTATATAGGAATCTATACGGTCATATAACCAAAATTGATCTTAAGGTTCGTAAAGCTTTTGATCATAATGGTAGGTTTTGCTTGGCTCTAGAATGTACCATATGAGAGTTGTTGGTCAAAAATCCCTTGATTTGAGGAGGTTCTTGTATATTCAAAGTTCTAATACCACATTGGAGTTAGATATTTAACCCTCACAACCCAATAGATTCTACAAAATAAGGCTATATATTTTACTAGAGATTTCTAATAATGTCAACATGTAATGATAATTCATACAATGTGTTATATTCTAAAATATTACAATTACATGACAACCGCTTGATTATATAGAAAGGGGATGAGATGAGAAAGTAGTTGTGGAATCTAACCACTTGCACGTGTGTAGGACATGTGCCCATGATGTGTCATGTGCATAGGACAAGAGCGATAAAGGTGTCATATGTGTATGAGTTAGGTGTTTCAAAAGGTGAGTGCATATGTCTCAACCACATGAGGGGAAACAAAGGTGAAAAAACTCCTAAATTAGGACTTAACTAATGTAAATAGGACTTTGACTAAGAAAAGCTAAAATCTAAATAGTTTAACAATTTCCCTATTTATACCAACAATTATAAGTCAATAAGATGACCTCAAGTAAAAAACCAATAGAGATTTCATGGTAGAGCTCCATGTTCAAATCTCTAAACCACATTGCCATGCATATAAAATTTAAGTAACACACCACATCAAATTCTAGTTATGATAAATGATACCATGTGTGAACCCTAGGTAGGTTTTATTAAATAATATGGTAAAACAATTTCAAGATCAAAGTAAGTAGAACATTTTCTTCCATATAATTTGTTACCCAATTTGATCTAGAAAGGTTTCAATAGAACACAAGCCCCTCAACCACGACATGCATGCTACTTGAATATACAACAATTTATCAATACAAAAAAATTGGGTATTGGATGGATTTATCAACTAATGTAATACATGCTAAATATTCATTAGACCAAATTAAAAAGAAAAATTCCTTCAATATAAGCTCCTACCTAGTTTAATCCATAAAATTGTCACCAAAAAGCATATCCTTCAAGCATGACATCAAAGTTGAAGGATTCCTATCCAAGACAACATTTTACTAATGAAAAGAAAATTGTTTAACACTACTATAATTCTCAAAACAAAAGCCAAATCATTGGAAATGTTTAGAATAAATGTAAAACATATAGTTGTTAATATTAGCTATCCCAAGATCAAGATCCCTAAGAGATAGCCACAAGAATCAAAGAAAATCAATATGTCAAAATAACAATAAAAATTGTGTAACGCAATTATGGTTGTTTCTTAGAATTTTATTTTTCAACTTTTGTTATTATCTTTTACTTTAGTGTATTTTATTTTATTTTTTGTTTTTTTTTCTCTCTTAGTGTTGTTGGTTTTGTTCTTTTAGTTTCTTTAATTAATTGTCTTCTAGTCTTTTTATTTTTATATTATTATTTTTTCATTGATTATTTTGTAGAGTTGTTATGGTGTTTTTTTTAAATTTATTTTTTATTTTCTTCATTTTTTTTCATCTTGTTTCTTGTGCATAACCCCCTGCCTTTTCCCTTTCTCGGCTCTTTATATCTAGTCTTTGGTATGCAAACTTATCATTTGTTCTTCCTGAGCTCTCTATTTCATCTTGATGATGGATCACAAAGTGTGATCTGAAACGTTGATGCAAAAAATATTACACAATCGAAATCCAAAAATGTTTTAGCAACATAACAATAATCTATTCAAATTATGCAAATACAAATGTTGTTTGTGTATAATGAGAAGCCTCGGTTATATAGGCCAAGGCAAGACATAAGACAACATAAGATTATAAAAAAAACCATAATCATATGAAATGAGACACAAATAGTAACTAACCTAAGTGTACCCTAAAAGTGTCCTCAGTAAAATCAACAAACTAGGTATGAATAGGACTCAAGAGGGAAATCAATTAGAGAATAAATTAATTCACACCAACACCCCCCCTTGAGTGTAACTTAGGAAGAAGTTACAAACAAATGCAAAGAAGAAAATATGGGTCTCGACAAAAAAAAATTGTATATAACTATGTACAAAAGATCTCTCATAATTGGGGAAAATGATAAAACCCATGGGAAAAACTCCCCCCCCAAAAGAGAGAAAACACATAAAGAAAACATGTATAAGTGAAGAAAGGAAGGAGGACTCAATATGACCCCCAAGGACTACTTCCATCACAAAGATACAATACAAGAGGGAAAAAATTAAAAGGACTAAGAAGACTCTAAAATAGTTCCAAATAAAATCAAGAACATGAAGAAATCCATTAAAGCATGAAGAATCTGCAAATAACTACTAGAGTGTTAAAATTGAAAAACCTCCTCTAGAATCAAAATGAAGATTAAAATCAAAGAGACAATTTTGTATGGGTGACTCCAATGAAATTACTCAAACAATGAATAGATGGAAAGTAAGACAACAATATAATACTTAAAAATTAATATGGTACATCAATAAGCACAAGTGACCCAATGGCATTATTCAGCCAATGTACAAATGGTGAATTTACACTTATATATTGTGATAAAGCAATTATTTAACAATAAAAATACAAGTTCCAATAATCTCAAGAATTTAACTAACTTAAGTGTGCACTAAACTTTCCCTAGAAGTAAACTTAACAAACTAGGTGTAAATAGAACATGTTGGTGATCTGATTTGTAGGCCTGAAATTCCTAAGGTTGGATAGTCTTCCAAGTGTTAGGGGTTTCAAACCTAGGAAGAACATCCACAAAGCCTTTACTCAAGTTGGAAAAATGAGGACCAATTATTGAGGTAGGCAAGACTTCCTTCACTTATAGCTTTTCCAAACCAAGGGAAGTTTCCCTAAGATGCTACAATAGATATCACCACAGAAGCACAACACTCACCCCAACACAAACCATATTCATTGCATAGTGCAACCATATTTTGGTTGTCACTTTGTGCATGTATGTTGGTTTCGGTAACTCAAGGTTAAGCACATTATTAAAATAGATGATCTTGTTGAAAATGGACGTAATTATGTAGCTTTAGAACTTGTAAAACTATTATACTATAGATCTAATTAACTGTTCTTTGTTACAATTTCTTTGTGGATGATTATCTGTTTAGATTCATTTTACCATTTGTAGAAGTAGACAAAAGATTGTAGAAGAATAAGACCAAAAGATAGAAGTGACACAAGATATACCATGAAGAAACCCTTTCAGGAAAAAACTCCACCACCAGAATCAATAGTGCTTGTATTATTTAACCTTAGAATGAGATTACAATAATTCTTTATCAATCCTTGATTGAGATGCTTCTTTTGCCTTCAACAATTCTTCTTCACAACTTGCAATAAAATCTTATCAAACTATCTTCAACTTGCTGCAATAAATAGACAATAATGAGCCTTGTAACTCCAAAAAGTTTACAATTACAAAGCACAAAGCTTATCTCACAAAACCTACGCATATTCTTTGCAAGTAGAGTTCTTCTGTGAAAAATAATTTCAAACCAAGTCCATCAATTTGGGCATCCAAAACTGAAGTCCTAACTCAATGTTGATTACAAAGATATCTTGTAAGATTCTCCTCAAATTTGGCATCCAAGAATGGGCCCACTTAACTCAGCTTATATATTATCTTCTCATGCAAAAGTGTTAACTCCAAGATGCCAACTTGGGTGCCTAAGGTGGGTCAAAGTCAATCTTTGTTAACTGAAACATATCTCTCCATCAATTCATGCAAACAAGATACATGATTGATCATCCCCACTTAATTAAATGTATCACCTATTATCTATCATTCAACTCAAGTCATTAGTCATGCATTCCAAGTCAACTGAAGTCAACTAGCATTCAATTGAAACTAACTACATGCAACTGAAGATAACTAAACCATAACTGAACTGAATTGATAATGAACTAAAATGAACTCCATGCATGTAAACATCAATTCCTAACTTCTAAGAGATGATATTGAAGAATTTCACCCCAGAGTCTGTTTGATCGATATGATAATAATTAAAAATGTCAATTTCACATGTTCATTTCATTCAAATTCTAATTGCCTAATCCTAGTAAGTTGTGAACACTTTCCAAGGACTTAGGAGATACATGAAATATGCTTAGGATTGCAATTAAATGGCATCCTATTCCCAACATTCTCCCACTTGACATTATACATTGCAATTATTCTAAACAAGGAATCATTATTATAAATCAAGTACAAGACTCAAGGCCAATGGCCTTCCTACACCAACTAATCAATCCATGCTAACTTCAAATGCAACCTACATAATCATGAAGCTCCAAGCAAATGATTAATACTCAAAACCAAGAGAACTTATATGTAAGAATTGGTTTCATAAGATAATTTGTGGCATTAATCAAAGTGTCAACTTTCTCAATTAATACCTTCCCACTCTCAACCATTTCTCGCAAAAAGTGATATTGAACATCAACATGCTTAGTACGAGCATGATCCATAAGATTTTTGTTAAAAAAATAGCATTCTAACTATCACATTCAAGTTTAACTTACCTACAATTAAAACCAATACATTTCCCAAGTCTTTGTAACCAAACTGCCTCTTTGGAGGCATGTGAAACCATCAAGTGTGTTGAACTCACATCCAACCAAGGTGTAGGCTTCTCGATCTTTACTGTTGAAAAAGATTTTCTTAGAAGTAACCATTCCAACATATATCTCTTACCATAAGAGAACTCAAGCCTCACCTATTTCTCCAAGTATCCATGAGGACCTGTAACCAACCAATCCATGCCAAACTCCAAATGCAACATAGCACTATCATGAAGTAATCAAGTAAATGATTAATGTACCCAATACATAAGAGAACTACACAAGATAAATGTCAAAGCTCCAATCATGAATTTGGAACATAAACATGACAACATGATCTAACCATCTCCTCCAAGGAGATCACATGCATCATAACATACATAAACATCCTAGTCTCAAGAGAATAAGTACCATGCCAAACTCTAAGCATATCAAGAGTAAACCATAACATAATAGCAACCACTCTAAACCAAGAAAAAACATATCCCCAATCACATGAAGATAACCTTACCAACGATGCATCCATGTCACTTCCAACAACTCCCACTGAACCATGGTACGAGCTACACATGGCATCATGACTACCATCCTCTTCATGAAGATCACTCTTTAACATCAACCAAAGAGTCATCACTAATATTTTTACATGAAACGATCAATTCATGATTATCGTCATCTGAGGATTCCTTTGTAGAAGAATCATAACTCTTTTTCTTGTTCTTACAATCCTTCTTCACATGTCTTGTTTCCCACAGTTCCAACACTTTACCTTACTTTGTCCTTCGGACTTACCCTTTCCTTCCTTGTCTCCCTTAGAATCATTTTTCTCAGGCCTACCTTTTACAAACAAGGCATCTTGGATTTCCATTTTAGATTTCCTCCTCATCTCCTCTAATAGGAGAGTAGGAATTATATTGTCCATCTTCAGATCTGCACCACTACCACTGATAGCAACAACTAGATTTTCCCAATATTTTGGTAAATAACAAAGTAATAGAATGCATTTATCTTCATCTTCTAGCTTTACATTTGTAGATGCTAACTAACTTAGAATCAAATTAAAAGAATTCAAATTATTTACAACAGAATCACCATATTTCATCTTTAAAGAATACAACTGTCTTTTTAGATACCACTTATTAGTAAGACTTTTGGTTTGATAGATATCACCTATTCTCTTCCACAACTTATATGCAATAGTTTCTTCTGAAACATTCAAGAGAACAACATCAACAAGACATAATCTTATGGTCCCTCTTTCCTTCTTATCAAGCTTAGCCCAATCCTCATCTAACATCATTGTAGGTGACTTTGTCTCATTACCAACAGCTAACCATTGATCTCTCTCTTTAAGGAGATCCTTCATTTTTAGTTTCCACATCTCATAATTAGATCCATTGAATCTTTCAATATCTAAATGAGAACTAAAACTCATTGTAACAAACTTATTTTCCAAAATCGGCAATAACACAATAGTAAAATCTCCCACTACAGCCAAAAATTCTTCAAAATTTTAAGAGAAAGGCATCCCAAACTCTACCCCAATTGTTAGATCTGATACCAAATGTTGAAAATGGAGGTAATTGTGTAGCTTTAGAACTTGTAAAACTATTATACTATAGATCTAATTAACTGTTCTTTGTTATAATTTATTTGTGGATGATTATTTGTTTAGATTCATTTTACCATTTGTAGAAGTAGACAAAAGATTGTAGAAGAATAAGACCAGAAGATACAAGTGACACAGCATATACCGTGGAGAAACCCTTTCAGGAAAAAAATCCACCACCAGAATCAATAGTGCTTGTATTATTTAACCTTAGAATAAGATTACAATAATTCTTTATCAATCCTTGTTTGAGATGCTTCTTTTTCCTTCAACCATTCTTCTTCACAACCTGCAATAAAATCTTATCAAACTCTTTTCAACTTGCTGCAATAAATAGACAATAATGAACCTTGTAAACTCAAAAAAATTTACACTTACAAAGCACAAAGCTTATCTCACAAAACCTACACTTATTCTTTGCATGTAGAGTTCTTCTGTGAAAAACAATGTCAAACCAAGTCCTTCATCAATTTGGGCATCCAAAAATAAAGTCCTAACTCAATGTTGATTACAAAGATATCTTGTAAGCTTCTCCTCAAAGTTGGCACCCAAGAATGGGCCCACTTAATTCAGCCTTATAAAATATCTTCTCATGAAAAAGTGTTAACTCCAAGATGCCAACTTGGGTGCCCAAGGTGGGTCCAAGTCAATCTCTATTAACTGAAACATATCTCTCCATCAATTCATTCAAATGGGATGCATGATTGATCATCCCCACTTAACTGAATGTATCATCTGTTATTTGTCATGCAACTCAAGTCATTAGTCATGCATTCCAAGTCAACTAGCATTCAACTGAAACTAACTACATGCAACTGAAGATAATTGAACCATAACCAAACTAAACTAAACTAAACTCCATCCATGTAAACATCAATTCCTAACTTCTAGGATCTTTACATGCATTAATGTAAGTGTTATCTTTCTCTAAACAGTTAACTTAACTGAAGGTGAGCTCCACCTTCCATGTGGGTGCCCCATGTGCTCCTATTTTATAGGAGCTCTTCTTGGGCATCCCACAAGTTCCTATCATTTAGAATTAATTAAAAATGTCAATTTACATGTTCATTTCATTTGAATTTAATCTATTTCTAATCCTAGTGTTGGGGAACACTTTCTAAGGACTTAGGAGATACATGAAATATGTTTAGGATTGCAATTA
>VDFB02270651.1:523900990-524072295 GCA_007258455.2 Sequoia sempervirens | reverse complement strand
TTATGTGCTTTCAAAGACCTGAGATTACCTAGGTTATCCTATTAAAGGTATTCGACTTGTAAAATCATAGAAACACATAATAGTGAAAGAAGTAAACTGTCACTAATGGTTGTAGGGCCTACAACATAATCTATAGCTGAACTACTTATAATAGATAATTACTGAAACTTATTCAAAACTACTCAAAACTAATAATTGAACATAATCTACCCTCCAGAGTACTATAAGCCAATTGAATGAATTCGTGCACATGAACAACCATTAATATTGATAATCACAATATGAGAATCTATTTTAACTTACATGCAATTCATGAAGTAATGACTAACATAAATAACTATCAAACATAAATGAAACAACTATAAATGTAGTGAAGAAAAATTACCTTGAGTGGTCTACTCAAGTGGTTGTCTTCACTTAACTAAAACCAAATCTAAATCTTTAAATTCTATGCAACCATATCAACTCGAACTTCATTCATTACACATTCCAAAAGATCACATAAAATCTTAGTCAAATATTATATTCAAGAAAACCATTTATGAACAATCAACATGTTTGTAGATTACAACTAAAAACTGAGAAGTAATTGATCACAAAATCATCAATGTGTGATTTAACCAACTAACTGTCTAAAGACTCAAATTCCAACTATACATAGGCATGGGGGAGTTTTATTCTAAATATAACTCTAAATCAAAATCATTAACTACAACTCCCTAGATATCAGGGTGTAATTAAGATTGAGTTATTCAAACTACAACTGAAAACAAACAAGAGTTATAATAGGATTAAAACTTTGTAAAATAGATCTGCAACGTGGAACACATAATTAGTTATCCATAATCCTATCAATAAAAGAATTCTTCTTCTTCAATTCCTTATTAACTATCATAATGATGCATGACTAACTCCATTAGGTGTCTCCACACAGTAGTTATTATACTCATCTTGTTTTGGCACTTCCCTTGTTTCGTTGTCCAAGACCTTTGGCTGCAGGCTACAACTTACAGTTGTTGCAGGCTATAGTGTCTTCTTGGGCTACAAGAGGTTAATCCAAAAAAAACATACACAAAGCTAACTACCATGATTAAACACATAATTCTAATCATATTCCATACATATCCACATATAAATCATGCAATGTTACTATATCATAACTATATTTCCATTACTCTAATTCAGGTCCAAGGTTGTATAATAAGCATAAAAGGTAGCATAACATAGAATATGTTTGAAAGTATTGTCTAATAATGTCTATAGACATGCATAAAAACATTAGGAAATAGACTATTAAATAGACTAATCATAACTTATTCTAGCCCTTCACTCTCTCTTTAATCCTTTTCAGTTTATTAGCAAGACAAAACATAGGGGTGCCAACAAAGGGTTCATTCCACCATTTATCAATTAAGGCACCAAAATCTGGGTGGAGGATCCACATAATTTCAAATCTAAATGGAAATGGGCCTTTGGAAACATCAAAATTTCTCTTTAGCATAATGGCATCGTGATTAGATCCAATTCTAGGTAGAGCAGTTAAGGAGAGGTGCTGAGAAATGTTCCAATTAGAGGAGACTAAGAATCGGTCAAGTTTGACTTGAATCAACTGATTACCCAATCTCCTATTAGACCAAGTAATCTGGGTGCCAAGTAAGGGAATATCAAAGAGCCCAACTAAATTAATGAAACCTGACAAGTCCATCATGCTATCAGAGTAGTCATCTAGGCCCCCCAAATTTTTTAAGGGTAGAAGTGGAGAGTTGAAATCTCCTCCAAGCATCCAAAAATCCTCCAAACTGCCCTTTATGTTACCATCCAAGAAATCCCAAAGCAACAGTCTATCTTGGTGGGAGTTAGGACCATAAACATTAATCAAATTCCATTTTTCAAAAGTGATAAGGTCTTCAAAGGAGACCATAACACAATGTTTTCTAGAGAATCCCATAGAACCTTTGAGTTTAGAAGGATTCCACAGAGTGGCAATATCTCCAAAAGCATCTTCAACATCACTCAAAACATAATTAACACTAGGACAAATATTCTTTACAATCTTATCAAAAGTTTCCTTCTTCATTTTGGTTTCTTGAAGCAATAGAACATCAACTTTATTGTACATTAGACAAGTTTTAACTAAGTATTGTTTATAGGGACTATTGAGGCCCCTAATATTCCAAGAGATTATCTTCATAATCAAAGAAAATAGAAAAACATAATCACCTTGATTCTATTAGGGCAGGGGATGCAACATCCCTTACTTCTTCTTAGACTTTGGCCCCACAATTGAGTCCAAGATCTTTTGTCTTCCCAAAGCCACATCACAAACAATGTCTTTATTTATTGTTTCCTTCCGAAAAGGTCTACCTACCTTATTTCCTCCTCCTACATGTGGTTTCTTCTTCTTTTTTGACTTACTATTAACCTAAACCCAATCCTCATCATCAGCTTCATTTGAGGGGGAAGAAGGGAAACCTAACAGTGCCATTGAATCCTTTAAATTATTTCCTTCATTTTGACAAGGGGGGGGGTAAATTGTCTACAAAATGTTTTAGGGGAGAGGGGTAAAGGGAAAAGGAGTCTTTATCCAGGCCAATTTGAGAGACTATTTCACCTTCCTCAATATACTCAAAATTATCTTCAAGGGGGTGAGTGGGGTTTCCTACCATACCTCGATTTGTTTCTAGTCCAAAAAGGGGAATTTCTGCTAGATTGTACTCTTTATCCCTTTCCCTCATAACTTTATGCACTTCAGTAATATTATGTTTACTGTCATATGAAGAAACCACTTCCAAACTTTCCTCTCAGACCAATTCTAGAGACACATTTGGGATATCCAAAGTATGTAGAACACCTTCATGTGCAACAACCTATACCTCCATATTCAAAATTAATACAGGGACACAAACCCTTAAGGCAACAATAGTACCACCACTATGCTCCTTCTCAAGAATAGTTGAAGGAGTATCAACAACAATTAAAGGCTCAATAGCGGCATTAGATTGAGTAGAAGACTTTTTCAAGGAGTTGGGATCCTCACTTTTCATACTTTGAGGCCTCCTATTGCAAGTATTAATGAGATGGCCTATTTTTTTGCATGATTGACAAAAAAAATATAGCATTTTCATATTCTAGAGTTTTAGACTAGTTACCAAACTTCATCTTCAAGACCACTAAAGTAGGAAAAAAAATATTGACAACCAAATTAACACAGATCTGAGCAAAGACCAATTGGGACTTCTCTTGAGTTATCTTATCAACAGTCAAAAGGATACCGAATGAGTTGGAAATCCCCTTGAAGATACCTAAATCCTAGAATTCTAAGGGTAGCCTAGGTAGGCATACCCGCATACGGGCAACAACACCCAGATCAACAGATGGGTCAAAACCTGGTTTCCATTTGCATAGCGAAAGAAAGTTCTTAAAACCAACATGAAAAGCCCAAGGACCTCCCATGAGAACCTTTATCATATCCTCATAAACAACAAAGGTAAAAAGGAAAATACTTTTGGACATAGCACTAATAGAAACACTACCTTTTAAATTATAGATAGAGTCAGCCCATTGCCTTACCTGGTCAATATTTGGGCAGTACGCTAAGAATTTTCCCACCAATCACAGTTTAAGGCCATCCATTGCCTTAATCATTAGAGCTTTAGGAACAACAATTTTTTGACCATCTACTAAATAGGAGACAAATTCCATATTCAGCCTAGCCATGGATGGTGAACATTTTCCAACCAATTTTTCCATAAATGAAACTAGATCTTCTTTAGAGAAAAAAGACTCCAAGACCAAAGGGGGGAATAGAGGTAACTTGCAAGATGTACAAGTTGCCAGTTCCACAAAAGGAGCAGCGGTGCCAGAAAGAGTACCACATTGAGGAACAACATTTTTGGAAGTAGTGAACCCAAACACTGTACTAGGCTTGGGAACAACATTCTTGGATGGGGTAGCCTTGTTGGGCCCCTTGCCTGACCAACCCATCAATCAATCAATTAATCAAATCCGAAGAACCAAAGAAATTCAAAAAAACCAATGAGCGAGAAATTTGCAGAGCAGTATTTGTATTTGTTATGTTGGCATGTGGAGAGAAACCTTATTTTAATATAGAAATGGATGTTATGCACTGGAGTTTATAAGACCAAGGTGATGATGTACCCAATGTATGGACTATCTTAGAATCAAACAACAAACTTGACTAGTAAATAAGTATTGGTCATGATGACTAAATACTTTGAATTAAATGTTTCCCTTAGTGGGTAGTAGTTGAAGATGAGTTATCTAGGGAAAAGGGGCCCAAAAAGGGTTACATATCCACATAAATAGTTTAGATAAAACTTAATTTAGAAAATAAAATTATATATATTACACCTCGATCCCATTTGAAAATGATGCATATAGGTAGTCTAGTAAATGAAGAAGGTTCCTAGTACATAAGTGTTCAGGTACGGGGCTCGGGTAGTATCCAAGAAATATATTATCAATGTAAAAACTTATATTGAGTTAATCATTCAACTATAACTAAGGGAGAAATCATTAAGATAAATATAAGATAAAATATGTTCATTATATACTAAATTTTTTTTGAATAGATTGCCCCAAGGCTTTGGGACAAATTACTTGTTGAAACTCAAGACTATACTTTATGAATATATTTAAAATATACTCTTATAAAATAGTGAACTTAGTGCACTCTCCATAAAATAGTGTAGTCTTTAGTAAGTGACTCATGACCTAAATGATCTTGATAAGTCTAAGTATTTGGCTAGAGCATGCACAAATCCTACATAGTTGGATGCTTATCTCAAATGAATAAAGGAATATCTTCCTTATATGAATAAATATTAAACTTGTGTGGTTGGTTGATTGTCTTGTATAGTGTCCCTCTAGTTTCAACACTCTATTTTAGTTTGATTCAGCTTGATAGATAGATGCTTTAGTTGATTATGATACTATGTTGTTTTTGCACTCCGTGGATGATACTTTTGACATCCTGATCATCTGGCTGTGTTTGTGTGATGATATTGAGATAGACATGTACGTGATATGGTTTAATTGCTTATGAGTTTTTTTGTGGTTAGCATGTTGAAATGGTTGTTTATGATATATGATGCTTGTTAGTTTTGGTGAAGAAGACAGTGTAGCACTACTCATTCGTGAGAACCCTGCTACGCTGCGATTCTTCTTCATGGTGTGTTTTCTGATATAAAGTTATATGTTTAACAATCATGTTTCATGCAGATACAGGCATCGGGTATCGGCTCCACCTGCTTTTCAGGTCTGAGTGTACCCTAATCCAATGAAATTATGTTGATCCGGAGATAGTGACAGGTCCTTATTGAACCATCGTTCTTCATTGAACGAGCACCTATTTGTTACCCTTTCTTGTTGTCTAGTCCGTTTCTGTGGTGTCGTACTTGTCTATATGGTTTTGTTTGGGAATTCACTAATTATAGTTAAATGAGTAATTGTTTTTAATATTAGTTTAAATGTTTATGTTTATATTTATCATTTAATTTATTAATTTAAATTAAATAAGTTATTTATTTTAAAAGTGAAAGTTAATTTTTTGCAAAAGTATTTAATTAAATATAAATTGTTGATTTACTTGTGCAAATAAGATTTATATGGAAAATAGATATTTAAAGAGAAGATATTTTCAACATGTTATGAATCTTTGATTTGAAGTTGAAAATCTGTTTTGATATTAAAAGGGTAAGTTAGAACTAATTGATCAATTTTGAATGCATACTGGTCTATCAGTTAAGTTTTATAATTGAGAGTTAATTAAATGCATTAATAGCTTTTGGGGGTTGCAATTTTTGTTTTTCACACGAATAATCTAGAAGGACTTTCACAACAACAGTTTTAAGATTATTTTGTACGGCAGTTACTTTGAATTTTTTTTTATCTTAGAATTGGTTTGCAAGCATAATATTGAAGCTGGATTGTTTTGAATTTCTTCGTCAAGATCTGGTGAATTTAAGCGGAATTGACAGAAGCTTTAGAATTTATTTCTAGCCAGCCATCAAGCTTTAAACAAGTTTTCTTCTTTAGTTTTAATTCTTGTGTTGAATTTTGTTATTCTATAAAGAAATTGTTTTGCTGAACCTGCACAAACAATAAAGAAACAAATTCAAAGAGTATTTGAATTTTAAAGTAGAAAGAAATAAAAAAAACGTAACCTGTAAATGTTCAATTCCAAATTTGAACTTTTTAGAATGGCTGTAAAGAGTTTGCAAATATTTATTTGGAAATACATTTCCAGTTTGTTACTTTGTAATATGAAAGTTTTATTCCTCTATTTTTAAAAGATCCATCTCTTCCATTTGATTCTTAAATTGTAATTATCTTGTTTCTAGATTTGATTTGTTTATATCTGGGTATATTTAGCAACATACAATCAGATATAAGTTCGATGATATAGAATTCAATATTCTCTTCTACATTTTAAATGTTCAGACTATATATGGTTATTGTATTATGCATGTAATATGATTCACATAATTTTTAGGTTAAGATTATTTTGTATTTCTTAAATATTCTATTTTATGATACCTGTGCATGTCACATTATTTATTCTGTAAGTTAGACATCTGGAGTGTAAATTTGATCTGGTAATGATCTCTTTATATTGCATAAATATAGTTGCTTATTACCAATAGTGCTCTCCATGGTGTATTGATCTTGTTGGCACTCTCAAATTTCACAAATTTGAAGTGCCCATTTCAAAATTTTGCCTCTGCACTTTCATAAGTGCACCTGATGAACTTGTCTAAATGGCCTACTTTGGAGGATCATAATTTGAAGCCCATTGATTTCTAAGTGAAATCCCTTTGTAGACACACTCATGTATCATATGTGAATGTGCATATCAATTTTCAGCTTCTCATGATGAGTTTTGTCAGGGTTTCAAAAAACGAAGCTGGAGGGTTTTGACACCTTTCTGTTGTTTGCAAATATTCAGTTTTGCAAAGTTGCTTCCTGTTTTAGCTTACATTTTGCAACTGGTTGACCGTCATGCCAAAATGATTGTTTCTCTATATTCTCCATACCAAAATGAACTCACATGTAAGTTTTCAAGGCCTCACGAGTTGATTTTCTATTTTTAGTAGATCAAAACCTAATGGAATTTCTTCAGTTTTACACTAAAACCTTTCTGAGAGGCCAACTTCGAGCATCAATAAATTTTGTTCAATGGTGTTTCAAGGTAATCCCTCTTGCACACGTGCTTATTGTACCTAAATGAGATAGTGTGTCCAATGGTAGCTCACCAGGAGTTGATTTGATATTTTTGCAAAAAGGAGATTGGGTCAGTTTTAGTTGGTTTTGAACAAGCTATTGTTGCAGAAAGTTCAACTGAGCAACTTTGAGGTCGAATAATTTTCACCTCGTGACTCCTTTTGTTGAGCCGTCTTTGCATTCAATTCTCTAGACCAATGGCTATATGCTTGCAAGTTTTTATGGCTTGACGAGGCCATTTTCTTGATTTTTAGAAGTGATTCTAGAGCCAACTTGGCTATTTTCCATTGTTTTGCAGAAATGCCTAAAAGTCAATTTTAATGGAAGCCCACTTCGTTATTTCACTCCTGAAGCATTCAAAAGTCATCTCAGAACAATTTGAGCTTGAAAGTTGTTTGAAAATGATTTTTTTTTTAGCCGGGCCCACAGGGGGACCCGACATGCTTTGCACCATTGTGAAATTGTTTGCCTTGGAGACTTAAAATTCAATGTGAAATCCACCTTACAAATGTGGAGTTTTAAAGTCATCAAGTGGAAAAAGCAAGGGAAACATATGCATGTGAATTGTGAAAGCACACATGAGGCAAGTAACTTGTCTGATTGATTGAATCCAGGAACCTTAATATCATAGAGCACAAATGCAAAAGGCAGCTATTTGAACCACCATGGGATAATGCCATGACATTGTTTAATCTTGCTAAGTAGTTTGAATAGCTACATGAACTAAAACGATAAATCATTTTGTACATATCTATAATGCTCTAGTTTCCTAACAATGTGGATACGATACACATGTCTTATGCAGTAGAAACATCTGGGGTTCTAACCACAGAGAAAGGAATATTTAAAGATGCTAGTCAAAATTCTTATGCAGAGCATGACTTTAAATGGTTGAATCTAGATGTTGTGTATCATGACCCTTCATTTGCTGATTTAAACAAGCATGCTACTTGTGATCAATATGAGCTTAGATACATGTGGCAAGCAAGCTACAACATATGATGATTAATAATCCTATAGATAGTGGCTTGGTGGTTCATTTGGGTTCCACAGATGAGCAAAATCGATGGTATTATTGTCCAAGATAGGACAGTCACAAAAAAAAGAGCATGGCCTCAATGGAATGCTACGAGCTCCAAACAAAGTATGGTGGATTGAATACAACCAAAGAGGATTGGCCCATTGGGAAGGCGCCAATTGCAAGATGTGTATAAAATGAATTTGTTGAATGGATATTGAAGACTACAAATGAAGGAAGTTATTCATAACTGCACAGAGCACAAAGGGTATGCACATCTGTCAAGGAATAGATTACAGAGGGAGGGCGCAACATTGAAGTTTGTTGATGGGCAGCCACCAATGTATCAGTAAATACATATTATTGCCAACGCACAACATAAATTTGTTGATAATTCTTTGAAAACTTTCAAGAAAATGATAATGGTAGCTGTAATGTCATCGCCCACGCATGGAGGAGTGAAAGGAAATGCCAACACAAGTAGGGTTTATGGATCTTCTGAAAGGTGTGTGTGAAATGGATTTGTTGAAAATGCTGCCAGCAACCAGGCACCGCCATACACAACAACAAAATGCCTATTTTGAATGAAGTCTCTTGTAATTCCATTGCTAATAATAAATGAATGTATTGAAATGTTTTGAAACTTTAAATATATACATGGAGGAATGGCCAGCGTATATACTGCACATTTAAGACCCCATTGATTCACATGAGGGATCCATACGTATGTAATGGATGAGTTAAAAAGACTCTAAGAACATTCAATCAAGCATGCAAGTTTGCTAGTAGGGTATCCTTTTAAATAGTCTCTCAAGAATATTATGATTGCAACCTATACATGTAATGGATGTGTTGAAAGGGGCTTAGCAACTTCTAAACTAATGTGAGCCATCATTCTCGATGAAGGGGTTAATCTGAATGAGCCTAAAATGCTTTTCTAATCTCCAAGCTGAGTGGTACGCCAATGCAAGGCACACATCTACAGAGCACACAAACTGGAGTTGTTAAAAGGTTTTTCATGAAATCAAACAAAATCTGCTTGACAAAGAGCCTCTTTCAGGTGTGGTTTTATGGAATGCGCCCAACTATTACATGAAATGGATTTGTTGAAAGGTCCTCACTATACAAAAGGACGACATCAATGCAAAGAGGGTGCGCATGAAATCGTATGTTGAAAACCTTATTAACTTTCAAGCAAATGCATCTGTCAAAGAGGAAATCCCAAGAAAGAGTCAAGGTTAAGAGAGGCTTGAGATACTCTAAGATAAAAATGGTGTAACTAGGAGGAAAATAACTGCTGAAAATGATAGGGCATCCACCGTCAGGGGACATTTCCTGCATATTATGAAACATTTCTTGTGCTGATAAGTCCACCAAGCATTGAACATATTGCAGCCTTCACACCAACAGATGTGTGGAATGGGCTTTTGAAGCCTTGAAGCAAATGCAACTGGAATATGTAAAGCACGAGCAAGAGGTACCCCTCGAAAAGTTAGAAGATTTTATAAAATTTTCAAGCAAACCCAAATGCGCACGGCCTAAGATGGAACGAGAATCTAATGAAGAGTTGGGATAATGTTGTTGGCCGCCATTGCCAAGTGGAAGAAATGCAGCCGTGAACAAACGAGTGACAAAGAGAAATTAGGGAAAACTTGAAACCAAAGAAGCAGAAAGCAAATCAATGGTTGAAGATGAAAGTTGAATGCAGATTAAATCTTTACCATCCCCCACCATATTGCAATGAAAACATGCTCACCGTTTATGTCTTGCGAGATCGCGGGCTGATGCCACGTGGCATGTGGGCTCGTTAGGGAAATAAAGGCATAGGAATAGGTTGCTCGCATGATGAGGCATCACAATTTATACCTTATTTTAATATAAGGAAGGGATAAAGAGCCAATGGTTTGATTTTGAGGGGATTTTTGTTTGAAATTAAGGTAGAATATTTTAAAACTAAATGTCTCACGGAATGCAAGATGAAAGGTGGGCCCGATGGGTTTTTATTTTAAGTAGTGGGTATTTTAATTTTCACTTTTGAGAAGTGAAATTAAAATGTTTACTATGCAAAATGCATGTAAAGGTGAAATATTTGCACAGGGAAAAAATCCCATGAAGTGAATAAAATATTCATAGGGAATGCAAAGGAAATAATGCAAAACATCCTCTTTGCTGGGAATCGAAAATAATAGGTGAAATATTTGATGGCGGAGTAATAAGATACAAGTGATAAAATGTTTTATTCACCAGAAGTGAATAAAATTAAAATGCAACCATAATAAATAGAGGCAAAACAGTGAAATTTAAAGCTTTTCAGGAAAACGGAAAATATTTCAAATGTAAAAGTGAAAGGTTTTATGTGGTGGAAATATGATGCACGTAAAGTGAATAAATTAAAATGTGAGTGCAACAAATAAAGTGGATTTGTTCACTTTGTAAAACATAATATTTTACTCACTGAAAGTGGAATAAAATACAAGGTGAAGCTGCAACAAACAAATAACAGGCACGAGGTATTTTCACGCAATTAAGTGATAGATGAAATTTCTCCACATGGCAGAATTTTCTGTTGCTTCACAACAGACAACAAAGGAAAATGAAGAGGCAAATTCAGTTGGAAGAGAGATGAGAGATGCTTTGAGAAAATTTGTTGATCAACGAGAGAGAATTTTCCAGATTGCATCTACGGATCAGATTGATCTTAGGGCTACTTCTGTTTCTCTTTTATTCTCTTATCTCATTGTAAAAAGAAGGCTGAGATTCCAATTTCTGAAAGCTCTGCAAGTCAGGCAGAAGCTCTGGGTAGAATTGTATAGCTAGGAGAAATGTAATTGAGTCATTAAATATGAAAGTGTTTGTTCTGAATTGTGCTCTCATGTTTATATTTTAGCTGATAATTGTCTCCATTTCTGAGATCTATTACTCTTTTGGATTCAATAATAAGATTATCTGAGTCTTTTCATGCACATTTGCTACATTAGAGTGATATATATTGTTGCCTTCTATTATGAGAATAATGTAATTGCTTTAATGAAGCACAAGTTGCATTTATTATTTCCTTTTGTTCAAAGGATAGTGTAATTGCTTCAGCACATGTGATAGGAGTACTATGTTTCAGGTGGATTTATAAGAAGAGTTATTAGATAAAACTTCAGCGGTCTGGTTGTCATAATGTGATAACATTTGCAAGGATATTCATAACATGTTCAACATTGTAGGGTGAATGATGGTTATATGACTCCATAGCCCATTTTCTGGCATTGGTCAAGTGTTATATTTCTGTTGTTTTCAGCTTGGTCCCAAATCTTCAAAGTCAAAAATCATTTTAAATCCCTAGGTGTTGTAGTTATCTCATGCTCCAAATAGTTGATATTACTGATGAACAACAATTTCTATTTAGTGTTATCCTATTATGTTGAGCTATTAAATGAGATTATATGTTATTGTTAATGCTGTTTATGATAATAGTGCAAAGATTGTAAAAGTATTAAGGGATCACCCTCATAGGTCTTGGAGAGCCTGAAGTGTAGGAGGTTTTTTAAAGTCCTCGTCAATTGGTCTAGGTCCTTTGAGCTGCCCTTGATTGGAATTGGAAATTCTATAGGTAGATTAGAAGACAAACTTGGGTGCAGTAAAAAATAAACCAACAGATCCGTTGGTCTCTGTATGAGTTATTGGCACTCAACTTAATTGAGATTGCATGGAGTAATAATGCCTATCCTTTGTTGAGTATTCCTTACTTAAAGATAGCGGCCTTCTAGTTTGCTATAGAATGCTATGTAAATTGATCTTCTTTTGAAGAGAATATAATTCATATGTTGTTTCCTTAAGGATTTTGTTTTGTCATTTTGAAGCTTCAAGTCTGTTTTGACTTAGCTGCCTCCCACTCTGCAATTTTTTCAAGATTAATGAGAACAATACTGGTTGAGCCATCCCCTTTTCCTTAAACCATACGGCTTAAACTAATGCAAATTCCTCGTTGCATTTATACCATGCACACGACCTGCTAGATCTAGGAGATTGTTATTTTAATTTTATCTCTGTTTGTAATTTAACAATTTCCTATAGCTTGTTACCGTAAGGGAATTTTGAACTTTGCAAAAGACTGGCGTATCACTCCTAACACATTTTTGAGAATTGATTTGTAGAAATCTTCTTGAAATAATTATTTATTTCTATTACCTGAACCTTAAATTTATTGCTGTACTAAAAGTTAATAAAAAACTCTTGATTTGAAAGTGTTTTGCATGTGCCCCTTTCCTAACCATAGGATTTCAAGCAATTCTTAAGCTAGCTAAATGTTATGGCATTGGAAATTCAAATAAGTTTCTTTTATCCTTTTTGCTGTATGTTACGTGCTCTTGTGAACTGCACTAAATATTATGCACATCAATTGCGTTTTCCTCAACTCCTCTAGTCTGACTTTTGTTCACTAACAGATTTGATGATTTATATCAATGTATGGATTGAGATATGGCAGATTGCATGTGCCTATCAATGTGCATAATTAATGTATCTCTTTATTTAAGTTTACTTATCTTTTACTTGCGTTGAATCAACATCTTCACAATATATTTTGTATAATTGTGTCAAGATTTATATTTGGCATTCTTTGATATTGCCCAAAATTTTGATTTAAATAAATAAATTTAGCTTATTATGAAACAAATAAATGAATATGAGAAATTTAAATGCTTGAATGTTTCAATTTAAGTTAAATTGGTTTAACATGTAATTTGACTATATTATTTTATAAATGAGTAATATTCATTTGAGTGTGTTTAAAAGAATATAATTACAAATTTGTAAATTGCGAGTTATTAAGTTTCCCAGAGGCTAGGGAACACTTAAGAGTGAATTATTTATTTCATGTGTGATGTGGTATTCATTTTTTCTTATTAATTTCAAGTTGGCCTTGTTTGATACTTAGCGTACCTTTGTGGCGTTTGGAATTAAAACATACATAATGAGATTGTTATCTTTGAGATAATATGAGTTTTATGGTCTATATCATGTGGATGATAAATTCATCCGTGATTTTGTTCCTTATCCTTGGAGGCTATCCTTTATCTTTTGATGTTGAGTCATGTTTTTAGGAAGAGTAGCTTGGGGTAGGGGCCGAACCCTAAATGGTTGTCAAGGTAACCTATCGTAGGTGTTGTAATCCAGTGGAAACCTAACTAATGTACTAGGGGTTGGGTAGAATTAAACATTAACTCATATAAAAGTATGCCTCGCCTATTTTATTAATGCTCGTTTAGATTGAGGAAAGGTTGGGAAGGCCTGGAATGGCTAGTCACCTATCTTGTCTTCTTGAAAGATGGAATGACTCCACACTAGTTTTCTTAGGGGTCGGGAATCGGTAGAGACTTCCAAGGTAACTCTTGGAGAGGGCCGATAGTCTAGAAAGATTCACCAGGGTAACCTATCCCGACTGTGTGATGACACTCTTTGCCTATTACACAATTGTGTCTCTTGTGGTGAGTTATCTCTAGTTGTGTGTTGCCTCTAGAAGTTTGTTTGGTTTAGTTTTGAAATTGTTATGTCATTAAGTGAATGTAAGCCAAGTAAATGTCTTGTTCTATCTTCTTGTTTGTTTTGTTATGTGGAATTGTCATTATCTCCTAGCACGAAGGGAGTGGACCTTCAGGTTTCACGTGGTTGGGAGGAAACCGTGCTATACCTTCATTGGATACTTTTACAGTTGATACTAGACTTGTAGCAGGTTCTAGTTACTTCATTGTTCATGGCAGTGGATGTAGAACGTGTTCGCAGACATGAATGTTAGTTATGACGAGATCTTTATCCTCTTTGTTTATTTACCTCATGTATATGAGTGTACTCATTGTATAATCATTATGATGTATTGAGATTTATTAAAATCTCACATGATGTAATCTGGATATATTTGTAACTTGATTGTATAAAGTTTTTGTAAATTGAATCATTCATGAATTTAATTCATTCTAATGTTTTATGTTTTGATGTGATGTTCTTATTTATAGTATTTAGTAACGTCGTCTTGGAATCCTTAAGACAATTATGTAATCGAATCGTTTTAAAAAAAAATTTATTCAGTTAATTTGTTCTTACATTTTGTTTTAATGGAAACCATGGCAGGGCATTACAGATTGGTATCAGAGCCAAGTTCTAACACTGGGTACTCTAGTTTTGTGAGCCCATTAGGTTGATTTTGACGTTAGGTTTTGTTGATGTGTTTTCCTGTTTGTTTTGTTTGTCTTATAAGAAGACTTGTCCTTGATTTTTGTGTAGGATCATGCCTAGACGTCATGGTAGAGGACGTGGTCGAGGCCGAGGTGGTGGCCATGGGCCGAACAGCCAGATTACTCCCCCTCAGAGCTCTCATGAGAGAAAATAGGCAGAACAGTCGGGTCCTTAGTTGGATAAGGAAAACGAGGAACAAATTCTAGAACAACTGGAGGTAGAGGGAGCACAGTTACACCCTCTACTAGAGGAGGTCCTTGCTCAACTTGGACCTAGACAGGAAGTGGAGCAGGAGGTGGTCAGGGAACGTGATAGATCTTCAAGGAGAGTTAATGATACTATGCAACATAATGCCATTATTACTGGTCATATGCGAGATTTTTTGAGGGCACGCCCTCCTACATTTGATGGCTCTGGTGGTGGTTTAGAAGCAGAAACTTGGCTGATTGATTTGGAGTGATGCTTTTCTATGTATCCCTATGGTAGCAACACTCGAGCTCGTTGCCCCATAATGCATCTTAGAGGCTTTGCCTCCACATTGTGGCATTTGGAGGAGTAGAAGCTCCATCTAGAGATTGGTGTAGTCTCGTGGGATATGTTCCTGGAGAGATTTAGAGCACGTTTCCTATCTAAGCATTGGAGGTAGCGACGTGTGGATGAGTTTCATGATTTATGTCAGATGGCTATGTCCGTGGAGCAGTTTGAGCACAAGTTTTATGAGTTCAAACAATATGCAGGGATTGTGGACGATGAGGCGATGTTGGTGCAACACTTCATTAGGGGTTTAAATGCACATATTAGCAGAGGAGTCAGAGTCTTCGAGCCAAAGACTATGGAGGTTGCTGTTGAGAAGGCATGTATTGTGGAGGAGAATTTGACTATGGCATTGGGTGGACACACAGGATTTCAGATAGGTAGTGCTCCTATTTCAGGTTTTGGTACGCCAGGTGGTCAGATATAGACAAGTGGTTCCTCTTAGAACCAATAGGCACTCGCTAAGGGTGGACAACAACAACAGTGTAATCCACCAAAGAATAAGAATTCATAGTTTCAACAGGGTAATAGTTCACAATTTGGAAAGAACTGTAACTGGTGGTGCAATAAGCGCAATCGACAAGATCAACTAGCTTAGAGTGCACAATATACAGTGAGTAGAGGCAACTTTCAACAATCCAATGCACCTTCGGGTAGCAGAGGATTTGGCAGAGGTACTAGATGTTTCTCTTGTGGTCAACAGGGACACATTGCTAGGCAGTGCCCAATGTGAGGTACTTTAGGATTTGGTCAGCGACCGACAGCTTTTGAGCCGACAATTGGAGATGTGGGCTATTCACATACAATCTTTGCTGTAGTAAATAACCACCAGGCAGATCATCAGAACACTGTGGTTGAGTCATCAGGTCAGTTACAGGGTACCAATGTTACTATTCTCTTTGATTCTGGAGCTACCGATTCATTTATTTCACCTACTATTGTTGAGCGATGTGGACTAGTGGTATTAAAGCAAGGCGATAGGTGATATTTTGATCTATTCAAGAAATATGGAGGAGCCTGAAGAGCATTTGAGACAGGTACTGCAGTGTTTGAGGGAGAATCAATTGTATGCAAACTTGAAGAAATGTGAATTCTTCCAAACTAAGGTGAAATACCTTGGTCATGTGATTTTTGGAAAGGGTATTGCTATGGATCCTGCAAAGATCCAAGCTATCATTGACTAGCCCGTGCCTACTAATGTTGCAGAGGTTCGTAGTTTTATGGGTCTTGCTGGATACTATAGATGGTTTGTTCAGGGGTTTTCTAGAATTGGACACCCCATTACTTCTCTTCAGAGGAAAGGGAAGAAATTTCTCTAGACAGATCAATGTCAGTTGGATTTTTAGATACTTAAGGATAAGCTGACTAGTGCACCTATCTTAGCCGTTCCTGATCCTGCTAAGGATTTTGTTGTTTGCACTGATGCGTCTTTGGAGGGTTTAGGAGCTATGCTGATGCAGGATGGATGCATGATCGCTTATGAGTCTCGCAAACTCAAGGATCATGAACAAAATTATCCCACTCATGATTTAGAGCTTGCCATAGTTGTTCATGCTTTGGTTCGATGGAGACATTTCTTGTTGGGGCACCATTTTGAACTTCATTGTGATCACCGTAGTCTGCAATATATATTCACATAAGCCTAATTTGAATGCTAGGCATAGATGGTGGATGGAGTTTTTATGTGAATATGATTTTGAGGTGAGATATGTTCAGGGAAAGGAGAATGTAGTGGCTGGCGCTCTCAGTAGGCGAAGACATGAGATTGTTGTTGTGACACTTGGAGTTGAGTTGAGGAGATAGATTTTATTAGCACTTCCTACTAATAGATTGTATCAAGAAGTGAAGATGGAGATTGGATCAGGTAGACCCTTGGAGGGAAGATTTTTCAGGATATACTCTTGAGTTAGATGGCTTGTTGCGACATCTGGGTCATATCTATGTACCACCTACGGAGAATCTTCGCACTCTAGTTTTGACAGAGGCACATCAAGCACCGTATTCAGCTCATCCTGGTCTTAAGAGATGCATGCGGATCTTCGACAGTTGTACTTTTGGCCCGGTATGAAGCATGACATTGCTGATTTTGTTTCGAGATGTCTTGAGTGCCAGAGAGTTAAGGCTGAGCATCAACATCCCACCGGTTTATTACAGCCACATCTCATTCCTGAATGGAAATGGGATATTATATCAGTTGATTTTATTGTTGGATTACCTACATCATCGCGTCGACATGATGCCATCATGGTTACTGTTGAAAGATTGACTAAGGTAGCACATTTTTCTCTAGTTCAATCATCTTACAATGCTTCCTCTATGGCCAGAATATTCATGGAGGATATTGTTCGGTTGCATGGGATTCCTCATAGAATCATTTCAGATAGGGATCCTATATTTACATCAGCCTTATGGACATCATTACAACATGCTTTAGGTACTTAGTTGAACTTTAGTTCAAATTATCATCCTGAGACTGATGGTCAGACAGAGAGAGTTAATTAGATTCTCGAAGATATGCTCAGAATGTATGTGATGGATCGACAATCACATTGGGAAGATTATCTATACTTAGTGGAATTTGCCTATAATAATGGGTATCAAAGTTCCATAGGTATGCCTCCCTTTCAGGCACTGTATGGATGTCCTTGTCGCACCCCATTGAGTTGGGATCGACTTGAGGATAGAGTTCTACTCGGTCCTGAGATGCTTCGTGATATGGAGCAACATGTTGATCGCATCAAAGAGCATTTGGTAGCGGCACAGGACAGACAAAAGAAGTATGCCGATGTGAATAGAGTGGATTGACAGTTCATAGTTGGTGACATGGTTTTTCTTCGAGTGCGACTGCACAAGAGTCCAATCCATTATGAAAAAGGCTCTAAGCTTGCACCTCGATTTGTTGGACCATTTGAGATTCTGGTGAGGATTGATCCTGTGGTGTATCGGCTTGCTTTACCACCCAGTTTATCACGTGTTCATGATGTTTTTCATGTATCAGTTCTTAGACCTTATCATCCTGACATTTCACATGTGCTCGATTGGAATGCATTATAGGTAGAGGACGAGCAGTTGGCTTTGGAGCCCGTGGGAATTCTTCAGCGTCGGAGGCTCGCCCTCAGGGGTCGAGATAATCATCAGGTGAGGGTCCAATGGGATCCTAGTGATGAGGCATCAGCTACTTGGGAGGATGTGGCAAGTATGAGTGAGATTTATCCTTATCTATTTGTAGGCTTCTAGGAGTAAGCCTTATCCTTGGGGGGAGGATGTAGTGTCCCTCCAGTTTCAACACTCTGTTTTAGTTTGATTCAGCTTGATAGATAGATGCTTTAGTTGATTATGATACTATGTTGTTTTTACACTCTATGGATGATACTTTTGACATCCTGATCATCTGGTTGTGTTTGTGTGATGATATTGAGATAGACATGTACGTGATATGGTTTAATTGCTTATGATTTTTTTTGTGGCTAGCATGTTGAAATGGTTGTTTATGATATATGATGCTCATCAGTTTTGGTGAAAAAGATAGTGTAGCACTACTCATTCGTGAGAACCCTGCTACGCTATGATTCTTCTTCACGATGTGTTTTCTGATATAAAGTTATATGTTTAACAATCATGTTTCATGCAGATACAGGTACCAGGTATCGGCTCCACCTGCTTTTCAGGTCTGAGCGTACCCTAATCCAATGAAATTATGTTGATCCATAGATAGTGACAGGTCCTTATTGAACCATCATTCTTCATTGAACGAGCACCTATTTGTTACCCTTTCTTGTTGTCTAGTCCGTTTCTGTGGTGTCGTACTTGTCTGTATGGTTTTGTTTGGGAATTCACTAATTATAGTTAAATGAGTAATTGTTTTTAATATTATTTTAAATGCTTATGTTTATATTTATATTTATCATTTAATTTATTAATTTAAATTAAATAAGTTATTTATTTTAAAAGTGAAAGTTAATTTTTTGCAAAAGTATTTAATTAAATATAAATTGTTGATTTACTTGGGCAAATAAGATTTATATGGAAAATAGATATTTAAAGAGAAGATATTTTCAACATGTTATGAATCTTTGATTTGAAGTTGAAAATTTGATTTGATATTAAAAGGGTAAGTTAGAATTGATTGATCAATTTTGAATGCATACTGGTCTATCAGTTAAGTTTTATAATTGAGAGTTAATTAAATGCATTAATAGCTTTTAGGGGTTGCAATTTTTGTTTTTCATGGGAATAATCTGGAAGAACTTTCACGACAACATTTTTAAGATTATTTTGCACAATAGTTACTTTGAAATTTTTTTATCTTAGAATTGGTTTGCAAGCATAACATTGAAGCTGGATTATTTTGAATTTCTTCGTCAAGATCTGGTGAATTTAAGCGGAATTGACAGAAGCTTCAGAATTTATTTCCAGCTAGCCATCAAGCTTTAAACAAATTTTCTTCTTTAGTTTTAATTCTTGTGCTGAATTTTGAGAGTTTAATGTTGAATTTTGTTGTTCTATAAATAAATTGTTTTGCTGAACCTGTAGACACAATAAAGAAGCAAATTAGAAGAGTATTTGAATTTTAAAGTAGAAAGAAATAAAAAAAACGTAACGTGTAAATGCTCAATTCCAAATCTGAACTTTTTAGAATGGCTGTAAAGAGTTTGCAAATATTTATTTGGAAATACATTTCCAGTTTGTTACTTTGTAATATGAAAGTTTTATTCCTCTGTTTTTAAAAGATCCGTCTCTTCCATTTGATTCTTTAATTGTAATTATCTTGTTTCTAGATTTGATTTGTTTATATCTGGGTATATTTAGCAACATACAATCAGATATAAGTTCGATGATATATAATTCGATATTCTCTTCTACATTTTAAATGTTCAGACTATATATGGTTATTGTATTATGCATGTAATAGGATTCACATAATTTTTAGGTTAAGATTATTTTGTATTTCTTGAATATTCTATTTTATGATACCAGTGCATGTCACATATTATTTATTCTGTAAGTTAGACGTCTGGAGTGTAAATTTGATCTGGTAATGATCTCTTTATATTGCATAAATATAGTTGCTTATTACCAATAGTGCTCTCCATGGCGTATTGATCTGTTGGTCTCTGTATGAGTTATTGGCACTTAACTTAATTGAGATTGCGTGGAGTAATAGTGCCTATCCTTTGTTGAGTATTCCTTACTTAAAGATAGCGGCCTTCTAGTTTGCTATAGAATGCTATGTAAATCGATCTTCTTTTGAAGAGAATATAATTCATATGCTGTTTCCTTAAGGATTTCATTTTGTCATTTTGAAGCTTCAAGTCTGTTTTGACTTAGCTGCCTCCCACTCTGCAATTTTGTCAAGATTAATGAGAACAATACTGGTTGAGCTGTCCCCTTTTCCTTAAACCATATGGCTTAAACTAATGCAAATACCTCGTTGCATTTATACCATGCACGTGACTTGCTAGATCTAGGAGATTGTTATTTTAATTTTATCTATGTTTGTAATTTAACAATTTCCTGTAGCTTGTTACCGTAAGGGAATTTTGAACTCTACAAAAGACTGGAGTATCACTCCTAACACGTTTTTGAGAATTGATCTGTAGAAATCTTCTTGAAATAATTATTTATTTCTATTACCTGAACCTTAAATTTACTGCTATACTAAAAGTTAATAAATAAACTCTTGATTTGAAAGTGTTTTGCATGTGTGCCTTTCCTAACCATAAGATTTCAAGCAATTCTTAAGTTAGCTGAATGTTATGGCATTGGAAATTCAATAAGTTTCTTTTATCCTTTTCGCTGTATGTTACGTGCTCTTGTGAACTGCACTAAATATTATGCACATCAATTGCGTTTTCCTCAACTCCTTTAGTTTGTCTTTTGTTCACTAACAAATTTGATGATTTATTTCAATGTATGGATTGAGATATGGCAGATTGCATGCACCTATCAATATGCATAATTAATGTATCTCTTTATTTTAGTTTACTTATCTTTTACTTGCGTTGAATCAACATCTTCACAATATATTTTGTATAATTGTGTCAAGATTTATATTTGGCATTCTTTGATATTGCCCAAAATTTTGATTTAAATAAATAAATTTAGCTTATTATGAAACAAATAAATGAATATGAGAAATTTAAATGCTTGAATGTTTCAATTTAAGTTAAATTGGTTTAACATGTAATTTGTCTATATTATTTTATAAATGAGTAATATTCATTTGAGTGTGTTTAAAAGAATATAATTAAAAATTTGTAAATTGTGAGTTATTAAGTTTCCCAGAGGCTAGGGAACACTTAGAGTGAATTATTTATTTCATGTGTGATGTGGTATTCATTTTTTCTTATTAATTTCAAGTTGGCCTTGTTTGATACTTAGCATACCTTTGTGGTGTTTGGAATTAAAACATGCATAATGAAATTGTTATCTTTGAGATAATATGAGTTTTATGGTCTATATCATGTGGATGATAAGTTCATCTGTGATTTTGTTCCTTATCCTTGGAGGCTATCCTTTATCTTTTGATGTTGAGTCATGTTTTTAGGAAGAGTGGCTTGTGGTAGGGGCCGAACCCTAAATGGTTATCAGGGTAACCTATCATAGGTGTTTAAATCTAGTAACTAATGTACTAGGGGTTGGGTAGAATTAAACATTAACTCAGATAAAAGTATTCCTCACCTATTTTCTTAATGCTCATTTAGATTGAGGAAAGGTTGGGAAGGCCTGGAATGGCTAGTCACCTATCTTGTTTTCTTAAAAGATGGAATGACTCCACACTAGTTTGCTCAGGGGCCGGGAATTGGTAGAGACTGCCAAGGTAACTCTTGGAGAGGGCTGGTAGTCTAGGAAGATTCACCAGGGTAACCTATCCCGACTGTGTGATTACACTCTTTTCCTATTACATGATTGTGTCTCTTGTGGTGAGTTAGCTCTAGTTGTGTTTTGCCTATGGAAGTTTGTTCAATTTAGTTTTGAAATTGTTGTCATTAAGTGAATGTAAGCCAAGTAAATTTCTTGTTCTGTCTTCTTGTTTGTTTTGTTCTGTGGACTTGTCATTATCTCCTAGCACGGAGGGAGAGGACCTTCAGGTTTCACGTGGTTGTGAGGAAACCGTGCTATACCTTCATTGGATACTTTTACAATTGATACTAGACTTGTAGCAGGTTCTAGTTACTTCATTGTTCGTGGCAGTGGATGCGAAACGTGTTTGTGGACATGGATGTTAGTTATGATGAGATCATTATCCTCTTTGTATCTTTACCTCATGTATATGAGTGTACTCATTGTACATTCATTATGATGTATTGAGATTTATTAAAATCTCACATGATGTAATTTGGATATATTTGTAACCTGATTGTATAAAGTTTTTGTAAACTAAATCATTCATGAATTTAATTCATTCTAATGTTTTATGTTTTGATGCGATGTTCTTATTTATAGTATTTAGTAACGTCGTCTTGGAATCCTTAAGAAAATTATGTAATCGAATCTTTTTAAATTTTTTTTATTCGGTTAATTTGTTCTTACGTTTTGTTTTAATGGAAACCATGGCGGGGCATTACATCTCGAATGAACAAATGCTTATCTGATATATATAGAAGCACTTGAGTACAAAAATGAATGAACACTTCATAATTTGGGAAAAATAATAAAGACAAAAAATAAAAAGTAAAATTAGTGGTAGATTTGGGTATAACAGGTGGGTCATTGCAATTATGGTATGTGAACATACTCCCTCTTATGGGTTGTCATATGTTTTAACATTTATTTAGACATTTTTTATGCTCTAACATTTATTTTGATGATTATAATTGTAGACATCTAAATTTGGACACTTAATTCATCCAAATTTATCCCCTTTAGTCTAAACATTTCCTTATTCACATTAATTAAGTAATATCACTATTATTTAATTAATACCTCTAAATTTCTTCTAATCCCTAAGGTATCTAGTTAAATAATTAAATACTTTCCCCCTTTCATCAAATGAATTAAATAAATATGAAATTTATTTAATTCCTCACATGTCACATCCTTTTTCTTAATCCATCTTCTAATCTCATCATTAGGGATGTGCACATGCCTAATCCCTGATTAGGATGTGCCACATCCTCTAACTTTTGCAAGTTGGCCTCTAATCTCTCTTAGCCACCTAACCCTCCTCCAATCCTTCATTAACTAGCCTAATCAACCTCTCAATGAATTTTTAATTCCTTTTATCCTTCCAAGGAATATTAAATTCCTTTTTCTCTTCCCCATGTGATTTTTGACTTGTCACATCAAGTCACATGTGAAATCTAACCCTCTTTTAATCTGTCATTAATTTCTTCAATCAGGTACTTGCACAACCTTAATCATTTAATTAGGACAACCTAATCCCCATATCATTTATGGAATGTGTCCTAAGTCAACCTTCTTAAATAATTTCTCCTTTTGGAGAAGGGACTCCATTCCCCATGTGAATTTTTAATTCACATTTAATCCCCCAATGCATCCCTTGGAATTTAAAATTCATTTTCTCATCCCCATGTGGATATTTGAGGAATTTTTAATTCCTCACATGTCCTCTCACCCACATGGGGACAAGGACCTCCTTTATGAGGAGATCTTGTCCAATCCAAGGTACTATATAGTACCTTCATGTCATGTACTCTCCTTCCAACTCATGCACACATCATCCTTTTCAAACCACTTCACATGCCACATGTCAAGATGTGAGGGCTTGTGAGTTCTCAACTCACCTTAGCCCTACATTTTGATCTTGGTGGCTCAATCTCAACCGTCCATTTCCCTAGAAAATTCCAAAATTTCTATAAATACCCCCTATTTTTAGGGGAGATTATTCATGCTAACCAAACTCTTGCAAAATTTTCTCTTGAGCCATACTTAGCCAAATTTTCATACTTGCACCCATTTTCACTTGTTTTTCCCATTCTCATCTCATCTTATAGCTTGCATCCCTTGCGATCAAAGGAGCATACAACATCGAAGATCGAAGGGCCAACCAAAAGACAACTCAATAAGGTGAAATATTTCATTTTGCTTAGTTTAGTTAATCTTTAGGCCAATCTTGAGGTGTAGGGTGTTTTTAGTTGTTATTTACACTCTTTTGCTTGTTGCTCATTTTCTAACAAGTATTTCCGCCCTATCACAATAATAACACCCAATGTTAAATTTTGTGTACATTATGGTGTATGGAGACTCACTTATGTGCTAGAATATTTTCTAAGGATTGTAAAAGTATCAAAATTTAGAATTTATTTCCTATCACATGGTTTATGAATTCTCTTTTGTGAGCTACTATTGTCAATGTGAACAAGGTTATTCCCCAACCAATTTCTATCTTGGGTTATGTTGGCACATCAATTTTTATGTGTCTCATATTTGCTTTACTTTGCTCCATAGGTTGTATATTTGACCCTATCCACCTTGTGTTTAATAATCGACATGATAAATCTTTAGTAGGGTCCTCTATGTTGAGTAATTTTCTAAGGATATTCATTCAAAGCGTGTTCATTAAATATCCTAACTCAAATTTTTTGAATGGTATTTTGTGGCCAATGCCTTGTAATTTGACCTTTCTTTGAGTGGCTTTGCAAAATTTTAAGATTTTGGTTTCTAATACCATCATGCATGTCAAACCTATAATCCCTAGCATGTCTTTTCCCTCCAAGTATAATTTTCCTCTCTAAGCTCTTTTCCCTTGAATTTCATGTTTTTGGGTTTGGTCATCCATGCATCCTTTCCTCAAATGCCAACTTTTCTCGTCAAAATTTTACTTTGAAAATTTTGAGATTTCACAGTTTCTCATACAATCATGTATGTTGGACCTGTCACCCTTGGCATGTATTTTCCTTCAAATTCGATTTCCCCTCTAATCCCATTTTCCTTGAATTTTGATTTTTTAGGTTCAGTCATCCATGCATCCTTTCCTCAACTACCAAATTTTCTCCCCAAAATTCCACTTTGCAAATTTTAGGATTTCATAATTTCTCATATCATCACACTTGTCAAACCTATCATCCCTAGAATGTCTTACCATCCAAGTTGATTTTACCCTCCAAGCCCATTTTCCTTGAATTTTGAGCTTTTGGGTTTAGTCATCCATGCATCCTTTCCTCAACTTCCAAATTTTCTTCTCAAAATTCCACTTTGTAATTTTTAAGATTTCAAAGCTTCTTATACCATCATGCTTGTCTAACTTATCATTCTTGGCATGCCTTTCCCTGCAAGTCTGATATTCCCCTCTAAGCCCATTTTCCTTGAATTTCAAGCTTTTGGGTTTGGTCATTTGTGCATCCTTTCCTCAAACTACCAAGTTTTCTCCCCAAAATTCCTCTATGTACATAAATTTTGGGATTTTAAAGTTTTTTATACCTTCATGTCTATTATCCTTGGCATGCCTTTCCATCCAAGTCCAATTTTCTCCTCTAAATCCCTTTTCCTTGAATTTCAAGTTTCTAGGTTTGGTCATCCACAGATCGTTTCCTCAAGTTCCAACTTTACTTCCCAAAATTCTACTTTGCAAATTTCAAGATTTCAAATTTTCTCATATCATCATGTTTATCATACTTAGGATGCCTTTCCCTCCAAGTTTGATTTTTTGGATTTTGGAGTTTTGTATTCTATTAGGCCTATTTGACCTTTAGGGTATTTTCCCCCTCTTCTCCCTTTGGTATGCAAAGTCTCAAAACTTTTTCGTTCAAACAAATAAGCCCTAACTAACTTTCTACAAGACCCAAAACACCATCAATGGCCTCAAGATGAATACATGATTTAACAAATGAGGAATCTCAAATGCTTGTTGATACATATAAACCCCTCTAAGGCATGAATATTGTACAAAAGTATGTGGTTGTTGATGTAAAGGGCATGGATTCAAATGTATGACCATTTGAAAGTGATGTAAGGAGACATGGGAGGTCTGTACAATTACAAATGACCATAGTTCTTGATGAGAAATAAATAGGTTCAATACCAATTGTTGAGAAACTCAATCTCTTCAAAAAATGAATTCAATGGATGAGATTCAAGGCTTATACTATAGAAACATGAAAATCTAAAACTTATATGCAAATTTGAAAATTAAGTTGCCTTAATTTGGAATTACCATGATTAGATCCATCTTCTCAATGATGTCAAAAATCAACCAACATATCATGCTTAAATACACCACCTTATGTGAACTTATAAGAACAATATGTAAAGAATAATATCACCATAAGATAGAAGCAATGAGGCACAAATAAACAACACAAGATCATAACATAACACATGATTTACGTGGAGAAACCCTTGCGGAAAAAAAAACTCCACCAAGAAGATAGGCCAAGTATGTATTATCTTCAAATAAATGAGATTATAATACAATCACATCCATTCTCCTCTCTTCCTCCACCATGGAAGAACCTATGCACCTATGAAAAACCTCCTTATGCCTCAACCTATCCTTGTACCTGCAATAGAACTCTACATCCAACTATGGCTAATTGTTTCTACATTTAAGAGGATGAATTTATAGATGTGTTAAGACATCGTAAGCCCCAAACAAGTCTCCAAAGATGACCCTTCATTCCAAATGTTCCCAACCCTTGGAATACCTCCTCAGAATATGAAAGGATATTAGTTTTGGCTCCAATACTTTCCCTCCAACTTGGGCAATCAAACATGAGAGATAAACATTACATTAAATGTAATAAATGATGGAATACCAAGAGACACATATCAAGCCTCATTCCAAGCTCCCACTTGGAGAATCCCAATAGTCACTCATTTATCATTTCCTTTATCTTTTATTATGCCACTTTATGTATCCACATGTGAGGAAAATGATATTAAATATTTATGACCACAACTCACCTTTATTGTTGTCAGTGGAGCCATCACCCCTTTTGAGTATATTACAAAAAATGGTGAGAATAAATATTACAAAATAATTTCCCAATACACCTTAATGCCTAGAGACGCTTCCAAGGATGTTGGAACCATGACATAGGATTTAACAATACACCCTATTACAAATAAGGGAAAAATATCCCTTAGCCAATCATGTACCATCTGAATCTTTACCATGCTCTCATGCTCCAACAAGATACCTACAAAAGCAACCATGATAACCACCATCAAGAAAAAAAAACTTCTTCACATCCTCCAACATGCCACTTATGGAATAAAAAGGAACATGCCAAGGTAAAACATATCAACTATCATTGAAACCTGCACCAATATTTACATGAACATAAGAATAAAATTCAAATGATAACAAAGGATTTGAGTATTTTCCTTAATCATATCACTTGGAATAGAAACCATAAAAAATTGCAACTCATCCAAGCTAACCATACCTCAAACCAAGGTATTAAAAACATAGATAAAACTCCATGCCATCAACATATCAACCTAAAATATGAAATCAAGTATCTATATATCCATCCTCCTATCTCAATGCGACATACCAATGCACAAATGACCATAGAAAAGGCTAAGTAACAAGGTTTAGATAAACACTAAAATAATCTTGTGGATACAAAAAATCCACATCCGAGTCATCCCATTGCAACCAAAAGGTTGTACACACCTACAAATTACATAACTCGTAGATCCTAATCCAATGAAGCATGAAAAATCATTATCACATCAATAACCAACAAACCAATATATCATAGAGGATACCTAGACATATATCTTGAAACTCCCACTACATGATATGCAAATCCTACAAACAAATATGCTTGAAAACCTCTCTCACCATTATCATAGCTCTCCCAAGTTCTTCACACTCAACCATGTGAATATAAAAATCCAAGAAGAATACCTTGACCAAAGAGAGAACTTGCAAATCAAACCATATCCTTGTTCCACACTAACATGTACCAAGATGTGTAATATAAGATATTCACCATTCCAAAACTGAAAGGATATCAACATATAACATTCAAATCAAATGTAAACATGGCATAAATAGATGTAAAACTATCATACCAAAGGTAGATCAAATCAACCAATCATACCCACAACATAGGGAATATTCCCAAAGCCCCAAACCATTTCTTGTACCTCTCCAAATAAGTCCTCAAAACTAGAGCCATAGCTCAAGACCAAAAAAGGAGAATAACTCCAAATCTATAAACCATGCATCTTCTTCTTAACAAGTCTTTAAAATGTTTATATTCAAGAATAACTCATATGAGAATAAAAGAAACAAAAATAAAGAATGTGTTTGATAATCAAGTGGGCAATACCTCTTAGATCATTCACCTACCAAGTAGACCAAGAGTGGGATACAAGATTGTCCTATGCACACAACACCAAGAAATGACAATCTTCTCTTTAGGTCCATCATAGATTCACATCCATAACCAAGTGTAGGCTCCTTGGTATTTTTGGTTGTAATCCTCATCAAAGAGTAACTATCTCAACATACGATCCCATACATAATAGATCTCTTAGCCTCACCCAATTCTCTCTAGTCTCCATAAGTATCTACCAATCAATCTATGCCAACTTCAAATGCAACCCTACAAAATCATGAAGCTCCAAGAAAATTATTAATACTCAAAACCAAAGAGAACCAAACAATACCATTTTCAAAATTCCAACTATAGAATTAGGAACATATCATGACATCATGATCTAACATTCCCTCCTAGGAGATCACATAAAGATAACCATCCATCATCAAATGATGAATCAACATCACTACCAAATCTCCCATTGAAATGCGTAACCAAGCTCTCTAAGCATCATGATAACCATCTCCTAATTGAAGATCCTTCATGGCCTATAGAAAATAAAGGAACTCGACACCATGAGCACCCAAAAGGTAAAGTACAAATACAATCTCCAAACTAAGAAGATACAATTTACACACATCCTTTGTCAATAGAACCAAAGATATCATTAAACTCTAAAAAAATTAATATCTCATAATGACACCAATAACCATTGTAAAATACCATCCATCTTCTAATCACAGATTATCCATGGCTCACTACACATTGCAACAACTTAGAACCAAAATATTGAAACAAAGATAAAACACATTATGTAGCTACATAAAGCTCTCACTAAAATAAATATCGAGTTATATATGGTATCATGACCAATATCATTGCCAACACTCTATTGAAAGTGAACAAAGTTTCTAATGCACCGTGATTAACTGTTATAGATTCAAATGAACAACTACATCAAGTAATCCCAATAACCATCTTTCACTGCAATAAGAATACCTATATAATAATGATGACTAAAAATATGCCCTACCAAATAGAATCCTTATTAGACAATTTTACAAGATTTACACATATTCACCATCTCAAAGGAGAAATACATAATTAGTGCTCCAATCTCAAATAACTAAAAAAATAGATTCATCCTCGCATCAGTAACATGTAAAATAGAGATAATCAGGTATAGCATGTGGATTTCCAAGACTCAAACACCAAAATCAACACTATATCTTATTTTCCAAACAAACCCACATAGGAGTAACCATAAATCAATAAGAACCCTCCAAGCAACCATGCAAACCTATAACTGTCTTCATCTAGAACACCCTGAATACAGTCTTATCACAGATCTACATACCACATATTTTAGTTAACATGTAAAACATGCAAAACCATCTTTGTTAATCTAAAATTAATTTATACATCCAAACATTCACATCAAACATGTCATCTAAATAATGGAATAAGCAAAAATCTACAAACCCACAGTTGAAAACAAGAGAAAACTTTAACCTAATAGGAAAAACCAAGTTGTCCAGGAGCTTATAACATATGAAACATATCAGCTCCACAACTCACAAATATGTTATTGGATTATCTTCTAATGATTTCATGTAACCAAGGGATAAAACCATGAAGCCAACATAAGCACTCCATTATGTATTCCAAATTGAGGGTGTTTCTCTATGTGACCAGGATGTCACTACCCATCCAACATGAATGCCTTCTCACTGCACATGACCGCAAGGTAAAGAAACAAAACCACCAAACAAGAGGAAACACACATATTATCAAACAAGAGCTCCAAGTTACAAAAACATTAAAAACTCCATAAAGATCCATAATCATGAGCTTTCAATACCCACCATAGATCACATTTATAATATCCATGGATTACAATCTCACAAATCTACAAAAAAAATTTAACTCATAGAACATTCATTGCTTCTCCAAAATCCTTCCAACAACCTCCAATTCCTTCTAACACATTCCCACAATCCTTCCAAGCTAAGAAATAAAAAAGAAGGAATACCCATAACCTAGTTCACCTTATGCTTTGATACCAAATGATGAGAAATAAACATGTTCAATACCAATTGTTTCAAAATTAAATCTCTTTCCAAAAATGAATTCAATGGATGAGATTCAAGGCTTATAATACAAAAAAAAAAAATTTGAAATTTATATGCAAATTTGAAAATTAAGTTGCCTTAATTTGGAATTACCATGATTAGATCCATCTTCTTAATGATCCTAAAAATTAGCCAACATATCATGCTTAATTACACCACCTTATGTGAACTTATAACAACAATATGTAAAGAATAACATCACCATAAGATAGCAACAATGAGGCACAAATCAACAATCTTCACATAACATAGGATTTACATGGAGAAACCCTTGCAGGAAAAAACTCCACCAAGAAGAGAGGTCAAGTATGCATTATCTTCAAATAAATAAGATTACAATACAATCACTTCCATTCTCCTCTTTTCCTCCAACATGGAAGCACCTGTACACTTGTGAACAACCTCCATATGCCTCAACCTATCCTTGTACCTGCAATAGAACTCTACATCCAACTATGGCTCATTGTTTCTACATCCAAGAGGTTGAATTTATATCTATGTGTGAAGACATCTTAAGCCCAAAATAAGGCTCCAAATATGACCCTTCATTCCAAACATCCCCAACCCTTGGAGTGCCTCCTCAGAATGTCAAAGGACATTGATTATGGCTCCAATACTTTCCCTCCAACATGGGTGCCCAAACATGAGAGATAAACATTACAATAAAAGTAATAAATGATGGAATAACTAGAGACACCTATTGCCTCATTCCAATCTCCCACTTGGAGAATCCCAACAGTCACTCATTTATCATTTCCTTTATCTATTATTATCTTATTTTAGGTGTCCACGTGTGGGGAAAATAATATAAAATATTTATGTCCACAACTCACCTTTATTGTTGCTAGTGGACCCATCACCCCTTATGAGTATATAACAAACAATGATGATAATAAATACTACAAAACAATTTCCCAATACACCGTAAGTGCCTAGAGACACTTTCCAAGGATGTTGGAACCATGAAATAGGATTTATAATGTGGATGACACCTTAATCCTAATAGTTTTTTCCTCAATATTTCTTGATTGTGTTAAAATATATATTTTCTAGATTAAAGCTAGAAGAGGAGGAAAAATAGATTAGTTACAAAATCAACATAATAGTGATATTCACAAAAAGCCCTAGGGTTTCAGTTTCTAGTTTTAGGTAAAGGTATTTTGGCATTGAAATGATCTGGACTCATTCAAAAAATTTAATCAATAGTTTTAACCTTTGTAGATCAAATTATTAAAGAAAGAATTAACCTTAGTTGAATGTGTCCTTGTGTATGGTATATATTTTCAGATGTACATTTTTAAGTTGGTTAGCTAGATGATTGTAAAATAATTGCAAAGAATTTTTAAGGTATCCTTTTCAACATAATAAAATAAATGGATGAGTACATGCTTATGGATTACTAAGTAGACTTACTTAATATTCCACAATCATTTATTATTTTTTAAAGTGTGTGTGTAGAGACTAGCTTGCATGTACATTTTGAAAGACATGATCTTTTGTGGTATCTTGATTAAGGTATCACCTTAGGTTTTAGTTATTACATCTTTTATATGAATTCAAAGACTTTGTTGCCCATTATTTTTGGCATAGTGTGATGGATAATTTTTAGTGTTGTTGTTCTTTCAATCAAGGTTCAAACCCCACTGGGGTGTTATTGTTGAGTGTTTACCTCAAGGATGAGGTCCCTCATTTGCGATCTCACTGGTTCATAACTCTGAGTCAAAAGAGTTTACCACTAAAAAAGACTTTGTCGCCCAATTCAATAAAATTACCAATTTATTATTGGCTCCATCTCTCCATCATCCCAACACACTCAAATGAATCAAAATTAGAATCTTTTCAATTTTATCTATCCTTTAGTGCTTTCATTACTATGTTTGAATGCATATTAGCATAAGGGGTTATCGTAAAACACATTGTTAGACACTCATATGTTAGAGACACTCATAATGTTAGATCTATTGGGAATAACATGCCATTTATTTGCAATCCTAAACATATTTCATGTATCTCCTAAGTACTTGGAAAGTGTTCTCCAACACTAGGATTAGAAACAGATTAAATTTGAAAGAAATGAACATGTAAATTGACATTTGTAATTAATTCTAAATGATAGGAACATGTGGGGACACCCAAGAAGAGCTCCTACAAAATAGGATCACATGGGGCAGCCACATGGAAGATGGAATTCACCTTGAGTTAAGTTAACTATTTGGAGAAAGATAACACTTTAGTAATGCATGTAAAGATCCTAGAAGTTAGGAATTGATGTTTAAATGCATGCATTCCAATTCAGTTCAGTTCAGTTCAGTGTAGTTTAGTTTATTATCAGTTCAGTTCAATTATGGTTCAGTTATCTTCAGTTGCATGTAGTTAGTTTCAATTGAATGCTAGTTGACTTCAATTTACTTGGAATGCATGACTAATGGCTTGAGTTGCATTATAGATAACATGTGATACATTTAGTTAAGTGGGGATGATCAATCACGCATCTTGTTTGCATGAATTGATGGAGAGATATGTTTTAGTTAACAAAGATTGACTTGGACCTAGGTTGGGCGCCCAAGTTGGCATCTTAGAGTTAACACTTTTGCATGAGAAGATATTTTATAAGGCGGAGTTAAGTGGGCCCATTCTTGGGTGCCAACTTTGAGGAGAATCTTACAAGATATCTTCATAATCAAAGTTGAGTTAGGACTTCAGTTTTGGATGCCCAAATTGATGAAGGACTTGGTTTGACATTGTTTTTCACGGAAGAGCTCTACTTGCAAAGAATAGGTGTAGGTTTTGTGAGATAAGCTTTGTGCTTTGTAATTGTAAACTTTTTGGAGTTTACAAGGCTCATTATTGTCTATTTATTGTAGAAAGTTGAAGAGAGTTTGATCAAATTTTATTGTAGGTTGTGAAGAAGAATTGTTGAAGGAAAATGAAGCATCTCAAGCAAGGATTGATAAAGAATTATTGTAATCTTATTCTAAGGTTAAATAATACAAGAACTATTGATTCTGGTGGTGGATTTTTTTCCCGAAAGGGTTTCTCCATGATATATGTTGTGTCATTTCTATCTTTTGGTCGTATTCTTCTACAATATTCTATCTACTTCTACAAATGATATAATGAATCTAAATAGATAATCATCCACAAAGAATTATAACAAAGAACACTTAATTAGATCTACAGTATAATAGTTTTACAAGTTCTAAAGCTACATAATTACCTCCATTTTCAACATTTGGTATCAGAGCTAATGGTTGGGGTAGAGTTTGGGATGCCTTTGTCTTAAAATTTTAAAGGTTTTTTTACTATAGTGGGAGCTTTTACTATTGTGTTATTGCTGATTTTGGAAAATAAGTTTGTTACAATGAGTTTTAATTCTTGTTTAGATATTGAAAGATTCAATGGATCTAATTATGAGATGTGGAAACTAAAAATGGAGGATCTCCTTGAAGATAGAGATAAGTGGTTAGCTGTTGGTAATGAAACAAAGTCACCTACAACAATATCAAATGAGGATTAGGCTAAGCTTGATAAGAAGGCAAGAGGGACCATAAGATTATGTCTTTTTGATGTTGTTCTCTTGAATGTTTTAGAAGAAACTACTGCATATAAGCTGTGGAAGAGAATAGGTGATATCTATCAAACCAAAAGTCTAACTAATAAGTTGTATTTGAAAAGGAAGTTGTAATCTTTAAAGATGAAAGATGACGATTTTGTTGCAAATTATTTGAATTCTTTTAATTTGATTCTAAGTCATTTAGCATCTGTAGATGTAAAGCTAGAAGATGAAGATAAATGCATTGTGTTACTTTGTTCTTTACTAGAATCTTGGAAAAATCTAATTGTTGCTATTAGTGGTAGTGGTGTAGATCCGAAGATGGACAATATAATTCCTACTCTCCTATCAGAGGAGATGAGGAGGAAATCTAAAATGAAAATCCAAGATGCCTTGTTTGTAAAAGGTAGGCCTGAGAAAAAGGAACCTAAGGGAGACAAGGAAGGGAAGGGTAAGTCCGAAGGACAAAGTAAGGTAAAGTGTTGGAACTATGGGAAACCGGGACATGTGAAGAAGGATTGTAAGAACAAGAAAAAAAGTTGTAATTCTTCTATAGAGGAATCCTTAGATAACGGTAATCATGCATTGATCATTTCATGTAAAAATGTTAGTGATGACTCTTTGGTTGATGTTAAAAAGTGATCTTCATGAAGAGGATGGTAGTCATGATGCCATGTGTAGCTCGTACCACAATTCAGTGGGGGTTTTTGGTAGTGATGTGGATGCATCATTGGTAAGGTTATCTTCATGTGATTGGGGATATGTTTTTTCTTGGTTTAGAGTGGTTGCTATTGAGTCATGGTTTACTCTTGATACATGTTTAGAGTTTGGCATCGTACTTATTCTCTTGAGACTAGGTTGTTTATTTATGTTATGATGCATGTGATCTCCTTGGAGGAGATGGTTAGATCATGTTGTCATGTTTATGTTCCTGATTCATGATTGGAGCTTTAACATTGATATTGTGTAGTTCTCTTATGTATTGGCTACATTAATCATTTGCTTTATTGCTTCATGATAGTGCTATGTTGCATTTGGAGTTTGGCATGGATTGGTTGGTCACAGGTCCTCATGGATACTTGGAGAAATAGGTGAGGCTTGAGTTCTCTTAAGGTAAGAGATATATGTTGGAATGGATAATTGTAAGAAAATATTTTTCAGCAATAAAGACCGAGAAGCCTAAACCTTGGTTGGATGTGAGTTCAAAACACTTAGCGGTTTCACATGCCTCCAAAGAGGCAGTTTGGTTATAAAGACTTGGGAAATGTATTGGTTTTAATTGCAAGTAAATTAAACTTGAATGTGATAGTTAGAATGCTATTTGTTTAACCAAAAATCCTATGTATCATGCTTGTACTAAGCATGTTGATGTTCAGTATCACTTTGTGTGAGAAATGGTTAAGAGTGGGACAATATTAATTGAGAAAGTTGACACTTTGATTAATGCTGCAGATTATCTTATGAAACTAGTTCCTACAAATAAGTTCTCTTGGTTTTGAGTATTAATCATTTGCTTGGAGCTTCATGATTATGCAGGTTGCATTTGAAGTTAGCATGGATTGATTAGTTGGTGTAGGAAGGCCATTGGCCTTGAGTCCTGTACTTGATTTATAATAATAACTCCTCATTTAGAATAATTGCAATGTATAATGTCAAGTGGGAGAATGTTGGGAATAGGATGCCATTTAATTGCAATCCTAAACATATTTCATGTATCTCCTAAGTCCTTAGAAAGTGTTCCCCAACACTAGGATTAGAAATAGATTAAATTCAAATGAAATGAACATGTAAATTGACATTTTTAATTAATTCTAAATGATAGGAACTTGTGGGATGCCCAAGAAGAGCTCCTATAAAATAGGAGCACATGGGGCACCCACATGGAAGGTGGAGCTCACCTTCAGTTAAGTTAACTGTTTAGAGAAAGATAACACTTACATTAATGCATGTAAAGATCCTAGAAGTTAGGAATTGATGTTTACATGGATGGAGTTTAGTTTAGTTTAGTTTGGTTATGGTTCAATTATCTTCAGTTGCATGTAGTTAGTTTCAGTTGAATGCTAGTTGACTTGGAATGCATGACTAATGACTTGAGTTGCATGACAAATAACAGATGATACATTCAGTTAAGTGGGGATGATCAATCATGCATCCCATTTGAATGAATTGATGGAGAGATATGTTTCAGTTAATAGAGATTGACTTGGACCCACCTTGGGCACCCAAGTTGGCATCTTGGAGTTAACACTTTTTCATGAGAAGATATTTTATAAGGCTGAATTAAGTGGGCCCATTCTTGGGTGCCAACTTTGAGGAGAAGCTTACAAGATATCTTTGTAATCAACATTGAGTTAGGACTTTATTTTTGGATGCCCAAATTGATGAAGGACTTGGTTTGACATTGTTTTTCACAGAAGAACTCTACATGCAAAGAATAAGTGTAGGTTTTGTGAGATAAGCTTTGTGCTTTGTAAGTGTAAATTTTTTTGAGTTTACAAGGTTCATTATTGTCTATTTATTGCAGCAAGTTGAAAAGAGTTTGATAAGATTTTATTGCAGGTTGTGAAGAAGAATGGTTGAAGGAAAAAGAAGCATCTCAAACAAGGATTGATAAAGAATTATTGTAATCTTATTCTAAGGTTAAATAATACAAGCACTATTGATTCTGGTGGTGGATTTTTTTCCTGAAAGGGTTTCTCCACGGTATATGCTGTGTCACTTGTATCTTCTGGTCTTATTCTTCTACAATCTTTTGTCTACTTCTACAAATGGTAAAATGAATCTAAACAAATAATCATCCACAAATAAATTATAACAAAGAACAGTTAATTAGATCTATAGTATAATAGTTTTACAAGTTCTAAAGCTACACAATTACCTCCATTTTCAACATTTGGTATCAGATCTAACAATTGGGGTAGAGTTTGGGATGCCTTTCTCTTAAAATTTTGAAGAATTTTTGGCTGTAGTGGGAGATTTTACTATTGTGTTATTGCCGATTTTGGAAAATAAGTTTGTTACAATGAGTTTTAGTTCTCATTTAGATATTGAAAGATTCAATGGATCTAATTATGAGATGTGGAAACTAAAAATGAAGGATCTCCTTAAAGAGAGAGATCAATGGTTAGCTGTTGGTAATGAGACAAAGTCACCTACAATGATGTTAGATGAGGATTGGGCTAAGCTTGATAAGAAGGAAAGAGGGACCATAAGATTATGTCTTGTTGATGTTGTTCTCTTGAATGTTTCAGAAGAAACTATTGCATATAAGTTGTGGAAGAGAATAGGTGATATCTATCAAACCAAAAGTCTTACTAATAAGTGGTATCTAAAAAGACAGTTGTATTCTTTAAAGATGAAATATGGTGATTCTGTTGTAAATAATTTGAATTCTTTTAATTTGATTCTAAGTTAGTTAGCATCTACAAATGTAAAGCTAGAAGATGAAGATAAATGCATTCTATTACTTTGTTATTTACCAAAATATTGGGAAAATCTAGTTGTTGCTATCAGTGGTAGTGGTGCAGATCTGAAGATGGACAATATAATTCCTACTCTCCTATTAGAGGAGATGAGGAGGAAATCTAAAATGGAAATCCAAGATGCCTTGTTTGTAAAAGGTAGGCCTGAGAAAAATGATTCTAAGGGAGACAAGGAAGGAAAGGGTAAGTCCGAAGGACAAAGTAAGGTAAAGTGTTGGAACTGTGGGAAACAAGACATGTGAAGAAGGATTGTAAGAACAAGAAAAAGAGTTATGATTCTTCTACAAAGGAATCCTCAGATGACGATAATCATGAATTGATCGTTTCATGTAAAAATATTAGTGATGACTCTTTGGTTGATGTTAAAGAGTGATCTTCATGAAGAGGATGGTAGTCATGATGCCATGTGTAGCTCGTACCATGGTTCAGTGGGAGTTGTTGGAAGTGACATGGATGCATCGTTGGTAAGGTTATCTTCATGTGATTGGGGATATGTTTTTTCTTGGTTTAGAGTGGTTGCTATTATGTTATGGTTTACTCTTGATATGCTTAGAGTTTGGCATGGTACTTATTCTCTTGAGACTAGGATGTTTATGTATGTTATGATGCATGTGATCTCCTTGGAGGAGATGGTTAGATCATGTTGTCATGTTTATGTTCCAAATTCATGATTGGAGCTTTGACATTTATCTTGTGTAGTTCTCTTATGTATTGGGTACATTAATCATTTACTTGATTACTTCATGATAGTGCTATGTTGCATTTGGAGTTTGGCATGGATTGGTTGGTTACAGGTCCTCATGGATACTTGGAGAAATAGGTGAGGCTTGAGTTCTCTTATGGTAAGAGATATATGTTGGAATGGTTACTTCTAAGAAAATCTTTTTCAACAGTAAAGATCGAGAAGCCTACACCTTGGTTGGATGTGAGTTCAACACACTTGATGGTTTCACATGCCTCCAAAGAGGCAGTTTGGTTACAAAGACTTGGGAAATGTATTGGTTTTAATTGTAGGTAAGTTAAACTTGAATGTGATAGTTAGAATGCTATTTTTTTAACAAAAATCTTATGGATCATGCTCGTACTAAGCATGTTGATGTTCAATATCACTTTTTGCGAGAAATGGTTGAGAGTGGGAAGGTATTAATTGAGAAAGTTGACACTTTGATTAATGCCACAAATTATCTTATGAAACCAATTCTTACATATAAGTTCTCTTGGTTTTGAGTATTAATCATTTGCTTGGAGCTTCATGATTATGTAGGTTGCATTTGAAGTTAGCATGGATTGATTAGTTGGTGTAGGAAGGCCATTGGCCTTGAGTCTTGTACTTGATTTATAATAATGATTCCTTGTTTAGAATAATTGCAATGTATAATGTCAAGTGGGAGAATGTTGGGAATAGGATGCCATTTAATTGCAATCCTAAACATATTTCATGTATCTCCTAAGTCCTTGGAAAGTGTTCCCCAACACTAGGATTAGACAGAGATTAAATTTGAATGAAATGAACATGTAAATTGACATTTTTAATTAATTCTAAATGATAGGAACATGTGGGGACGTCCAAGAAGAGATCCTACAAAATAGGAGCACATGGGGCATCCACATGGAAGGTGGAACTCACCTTCAGTTAAGTTAACTGTTTGGAGAAAAATAAAACTTCATTAATGCATGTAAAGATCATAGAAGTTAGGAATTGATGTTTACATGCATGAAGTTCAGTTCAGTTCATTATCAGTTCAGTTCAGTTCAGTTCAATTATGGTTCAATTATCTTCAGTTGCATGTAGTTAGTTTTAGTTGAATGCTAGTTGACTTCAATTGACTTGGAATGCATGACTAATGACTTGAGTTGAATGATAGATAATAGGTGATACATTTAGTTAAGTGGGGATGATCAATCATGCATCTTGTTTGCATGAATTGATGGAGAGATATGTTTCAGTTAACAGAGATTGACTTTGACCCACCTTAGGTGCCCAAGTTGGCATCTTGGAGTTAACACTTTTGCATGAGAAGATAATATATAAGGCTAAGTTAAGTGGGCCCATTCTTGGGTGCCAACTTTGAGGAGAAGCTTACAAGATATATTCGTAATCAACGTTGAGTTAGGACTTTAGTTTTGGATGCCCAAATTGATGAAGGACTTGGTTTGAAATTGTTTTTCATAGAAGAACTCTACTTGCAAACAATATGCATAGGTTTTGTGAGATAAGCTTTGTGCTTTGTAATTGGAAACTTTTTGGAGTTTACAAGGCTCATTATTGTCTATTTATTGCAGCAAGTTGAAGAGAGTTTGATCAGATTTTATTGTAGGTTGTGAAGAAGAATTGTTGAAGGAAAAAGAAGCATCTCAATCAAGGATTGATAAAGAATTATTGTAATCTTATTCTAAGGTTAAATAATACAAGCACTATTGATTTTGGTGGTGGAGTTTTTTCCCGAAAGGGTTTCTTCACGGTATATGTTGTGTCACTTCTATCTTTGGTCTTATTCTTCTACAATCTTCTGTCTACTTCTACAAATGGTAAAATGAATCTAAATAGATAATCATCCACAAAGAAATTGTAACAAAGAACACTTAATTAGATCTATAGTATAATATTTCTACAAGTTCTAAAGCTACATAATTACGTCCATTTTCAAAAAGATCATCTATTTTAATAATGTGCTTAACCTTGAGTTACCGAAACCAACATACATGGACGAAGTGATAACCAAAATATGGTTTGTGCTGGGGTGAGTGTTGTGCTTCTGTGGTGATATCTATTGTAGCATCTTAGGGAAACTTCCCTTGGTTTGGAAAAGCTATAAGTGAAGGAAGTCTTGCCTACCTAAATAATTGGTCCTCATTTTTCCAACTCGAGTAAAGGCTTTGTGGATGTTCTTCCTAGGTTTGAAACCCCTAACACTTGGAAGACTATCCAACCTTAGGAATTTTAGACCTACAAATTAGATCACCAACATGTTCTATTTACACCTAGTTTGTTAAGTTTACTTCTAGGGAAATTTTAGTGCACACTTAGTTAAATTATTGAGACTATTGGAACTTGTATTTTTATTGTTAAATTATAGCTTTGTCACAATATATAAGTGTAAATTCACCATTTGTATATTGGTTGAATAATGTCATTGGGTCACTTGTGCATATTGATGTACCATATTAATTTTTAAGTATTATATTGTTGTCTTATTTTCCATCTATTCATTGTTTGAGTAATTTCATTGGAGTCACCCATACAAAATTGTCTCTTTGATTTTAATCTTCATTTTGATTCTAGAGGAGGGCTTTCAATTTTAACACTCTAGTAGTTGTTTGTAGATTCTTCATGCTTTAATGGATTTCTTCATGTTCTTGATTTTATTTGGAACTATTTTAGAGTCTTCTTAGTCCTTTTAACTTTTTCCCTCTTGTATTGTATCTTTGTGATGGAAGTAGTCCTTGGGGATTATATTGAGTCCTCCTTCCTTTCTTCACTTATACATGTTTTCTTTACTTGTTTTCTCTCTTTTGGGGGGGGGGCGATTTTTTCCCATGGGTTTTATCATTTTCCCCAATTTTGAGAGATCTTTTGTACATAGTTATATAGAAATTTTTGTTGTCGAGACCCATATTTTCCTCTTGCATTTGTTTGTAACTTCTTCCTAAGTTACACTCAAGGGGGGGTGTTGGTGTGAATTAGTTTATTCTCTAATTGATTTCCCTCTTGAGTCCTATTCGTACCTAGTTTGTTGAGTTTACTTAGGACACTTTTAGGGTGCACTTAGGTTAGTTACTATTTCTATCTCATTTCATATGATTATGGTTTTTTTAATAATCTTATGTTGTCTTATGTCTTGCATTGGCCTATATAATTGAGGTTTCTCATTATACACAAACAACATTTGTATTTGCATAATTTGAATAGATTATTGTTATGTTGCTTAATTATTTTTGGATTTTGATTGTGTAAGATTTTTTGCATCAACATTTCGGATCACACTCCATGATCCATCATCAAGATGAAATAGAGAGCTCAGGAAGAACAAATGATAAGTTTGCATACCAAAGATTAGATATAAGGAGCAGAGAAAGGGAAAAGGTAGGGGTTATGCACAAGAAACAAGATGAAAAAACAAAAAGAAGTAAATAAGAAATAAATTTTTAAAAAACACCATAACAACTCTACAAAATAATCAATGAAAAAAAATAAAAATAAAAATAAAAAGACTAGAAGAAAATTAATTAAAGAAACTAAAAGAACAAAACCAACAACACTGAGAGAGAAAAAAAAACAAAAACAAAAATAAAATACACTAAAGTAAAAGATAATAACAAAAGTTGAAAAATAAAATTCCAAGAAACAACCATAATTGCGTTACACAATTTTTATTGTTATTCTGACATATTGATTTTCTTTGATTCTTGTGGCTATATCTTAGGGATCTTGATCTTGGGATAGCTAATATTAACAACTATATGTTTTACATTTATTTTAAACATTTCCAATGATTTGGCTTTTTTTTTGAGAATTATAGTAGTGTTAAACAATTTTCTTTTCATTAGTACAATGTTGTCTTGGACATGAATCCTTCAACTTTGATGTCATGCTTGAAGGATAGGATATGCTTTTGGTGAAAATTTTATGGATTAAACTAGGTAGGAGCTTATATTGAAGGAATTTTTCTTTTTAACTTGGTCTAATGAAAATTTAGCATGTATTACATTAGTTGATAAATCCATCCAATACCTAATTTTTTTGTATTGATAAATTGTTGTATATTTAAGTAGCATGCATGTCTTGGTTGAGGGGCTTGTGTTCTATTAAACCTTTCTAGATCAAATTGGATAACAAATTATATGGAAGAAAATGTTCTACTTACTTTGATCTTGAAATTGTTTTACCATATTATTTAATAAAACCTACCTAGGGTTCACACATGGTATCATTTATCATAACTAGAATTTGATGTGGTGTGTTACTTAAATTTTATATGCATGACAATTTGGTTTAGAGATTTGAACATGGAGCTCTACCATGAACTATCTATTGGTTTTTTAGTTGAGGTCATCTTATTGACTTATAATTTTTGGTATAAATAGGGAAATTGTTAAACTATTTAGATTTTAGCTTTTCTTAGTAAAAGTCCTATTTACACTAGTTAAGTCCTAATTTAGGAGTTTTTTTACCTTTGTTTCCCCTCATGTGGTTGAGACATATGCACTCACCTTTTGAGACACCTAACTCATACACATATGACACCTTTATCGCTCTTGTCCTATGCACATGACACATCATGGGAACATGTCCTACACATGTGCAAGTGGTTAGAGTCCACAACTACTTTCTCATCTCATCCCCTTTCTATATAATCAAGTGGCTGCCATGTAATTTTAATATTTTAGAATATAACACATGTTGTATGAATTATCATTACATGTTGACATTATTACAAATCTCTAGTAAAATATATAGCTTTATTTGTAGAATCTATTGGGTTGTGAGGGTTAAATATCTAACTCCAATGTGGTATTAGAACTTTGAATATACAAGAACCTCCTCAAATCAAGGGATTTTTGACCAACAACTCTCATATGGTACATTCTAGAGCCAAGCAAAACCTACCATTATGATCAAAAGCTTTACGAACCTTAAGATCAATTTTGGTTATATGACCGTATAGATTCCTATATAGAGTAATTTTTTATTTTAAAATCATCTTTTTTATTTTTTATTTTTTATAAATAAAAAACATTACAAAAAAACTATTAAAAAAATCTTGCAAGAATAGTTTTTTTTTTTAATTAAAAATAAAAAAGTAAGTTTCAAAATGAGGCATACTAGGGTGAAAGTTCATAATTGTGCCACACTTTATAAAAGAAATACCCAACACAAATATAATTTTTCAACTTGTATCACCTAAAGTTGATATTTCTATTTTGAATTTTAAAATAATGTAAACTAATAAAATGTAGAATTATTAATGTAGTTTAGGTTTACAATTTTTTAAAAATAGTTTGATATATTTTTTATAAATTTAAGAGAGGAATTTTAATTGTTGATTTAAAAAGAAGAAGTGAGGTTGGTAGGATGTCACAATAAAAAAGAGCAAAATATTTTTTTCTACATATATAATTTGAAAATCTAGTGCATGGAAAAAAATTTGATGAATATATTTTTTTTAATAGTTTAAGAAAATCAAAATGTCATACTTTTCATGGGATGTCAACTTTTCTAAATTTTTATCATTTAAAAAAAAAAACCTTCATGAATATAATTTTTTGCTCCAATGCACCACATATATAATTTCTAATGAGCCTCATGTTTGATTACAATAACCTATTTGTAATAAATTAAAATATAATAATAAAATTGATCAAAATATCAATTTTTTTTGGATTCTAGACTCTGATATCTACAAAAATGTATTTTTCAGTTTTTTATGAAAGTGTCCTTTGTTGGAGAAATCTAGAGTTTAAGTCTAGATTTTGTTGAATTTACCCCAAAAGATAGGTTAGGCTACCACAAATATTTTTGGGAAAAACCATTTTGAACGAAATACTTTTTCTCGAAAAATATTTTAGTCAAAATATTTTATACAAAAGCAACTTAGTTTGGATTTTTGAATTAAATTATAGTTTTATAGTTTTTCAGTGGTTATGAGTGAAACTATTTCATCCTAAACTATTTTGTTGGCCAAAAGTGCGACACAACTCTATATTTTTACTCACCATGGTACTATGCAAGTACAACCTATCCCATCACTGCTTTGGTAGCAATTTTGGTGACTACCAAATTTGATAGTTCACTATAGTTATAACTAGTTTTAGTTGCAATTAATTTTATTTGGGTCATCACTAAATATGGTAGACCTCTAAATTTGGTGAATTCTTCATAAAATTGATTATGACATCATGTTGATATCATCAATTTCCGCTCTCTAAATTTTGGTTCCTCACCATTGGCCTATTTAGAATTTTGGTTCAACTTCACGAGCCTATTTCTTAGTCATACACAAAAAAATCATACAATATTTTTGATTTGGGGTAATTTTTCATGCTCTACTTGGTAATGTAATCAATTTATAATTTTGATGTATTGATTTTTTCCAAATCATATATTATTAGAGGTCACCTTTCATAGTTTCCATTTTTGAAACTTTAGAGAGCTCACTTTGCTACATACAAACTCCTTTTTGAGTCCCATTATTTTGTAATTGCTTGACTTTTTGATAAATATTTAGTGGTGTTATTAATTTCTCTTAATAATATCTTAGAATTATACTTTTAACATACGCCTCATTTAAAATATTTGTAATCATTGCACATCAAGTCCACTTGGTGGTAATTGTAAATGCACTAAAGATAAAGTTTCAAAAAACTATGATTTATTGGGGGGTCCATTGATTGAATCAAGGGACATGATCTTATGATTCTGCATCTATTTTTGGTTTCTTGGTTGAGATATCTTAGGTAAGCTAATCATATCTCTCACTCTCTCTTCTTTCCATTTTATTATTTTAAGAAAATCCTAAACCATTGAAGGTAAAATATGGTTATCATGGAAAGAAAATTTATATTGGAGATTATCATTTACTAAAGAAAATTGTTGAAATACAACAACTTCTTCTGGGTCATAATATTGATTTACCAAATCTAACACATACAAAATCATTATATGGTATCATTTAGATATCTTGTGAGACAACAACATCATTTGAAGATGAACAACATAGTCCAATGACTTGCATTGAGAACTTATCTCCCTTATTCATCAATTTTTGCTACATTTGAATCTAGTGTTGAATTATCAATGACTTCTAATGATTCATTGTAGTAGGATATTGATATTAATTTTCTAAATCCATCGCATTATGACACATTTTTATTAGACATATAATCCTTGTTTATAGAGTCTCACATTGCATATTTGGAAGATACAATTGAGGACATTCATCTTCTATTTGATGACAACTTCAATGGAGTTGTGTCACCATCATCTTCTTTGGATGTGATTGTTCTTCATTCTCCTCTTCTTTTATCACAATTTGATAGTGATTTGGAGACATCTGAGTAGTATTCATATAAATCATATTTAGATTCATCTTTGTCTTTGGATTATGTGCAACTAGACATTCACCTTTTCTACATCTTCTTATCCAAAATGAGAAGATATTTTGCATACATTTGTGGTTTCATTTCTTCCTGAGGGGAGAAATATTGTTAATAAATCATGGATCATCTATAAAATCTAATTTTGAGTACATCTACTAGCATTATAGGAGGTATTTTGAGGGGATATGCATGTTTTCTCTTCTCATTTCAATTTTGGGAGGGAGCATTCACTCACATAGGATTCTTTTCTTCTCATTTTTGGGGGGTGACATAGAACTTCTCTATTTTCTTGTTTGTGAGGGTAACATTCTATGTACTTTGTGTTAGAAATAGTCCTTAGGGGGTCATGATAAGTCCCCCTTTCTTCTTCACTTGTATATTTTATCACACATTTTTCTCTTTTGGAGTGGAGTTTTATTTCCCACTGGGTTTTTTCCTTTAAAGTTTCATTTATGAGAAAATGGGTACCTAACATGATGTAATAGTTGGGACCCATCACTATTGCATTCATTTCTTCCTAATTTGAACTTAAAGGGGAGTTTTGATGTAAATAGAGACATTGTTAAACTAGTTAGCTTTTAGTCTTTCCTAGTCAAATTCCTACTTACACTAGTTAAGTCCTAACTTGGGGGATTTTATACCTTTTATCTTACCTCATGTGAATGGGGCACATGTATTCACCTTTAGAGACACCTAATGGGCCATGCATTCATATTCCACCTTTATCATACTTGTCCTAAGCACATGACACATCATGAACATATGTCCTACATACATGGAGATGGTTACAGTCTACAATTACCTTCTCATCTCACCCAATATTTTCTATATAAGCAAGGGGTTATCATGCAATTGTGTGCTTTTGGAATATAATAGGGTAAAAACATTGATTTGTGTCACACTTTTGACCAACAAAATAGTTTATCCCTAAACAAATTCAGGAGAAATGGTTTTGCTAACAACCATGTGGCATATACATGTCACATATAGTTTTGGGCGAAACCCTTTCAATAAAAAACTATCTATATAGCTAACTATGTGGCAACTCAATCCCTCTTTTGGGGGAAATTCACAAAAATTTCAACTTCGACTCTGAATTTCTCTAACTAGGGGTACTTTCATGAAAATCTAAAAAAATACCCTTTTATAGAACTTAGTCTAGAATCCATTTTACAAAAATATTTTGATTAGTTTTGTTATGATTTAAAAAATATATATTGTAAGTACATTTTTATAGCCAAACATGAGGTTGATTATAAATTTTAAAATATTTTGATTAGTTTTATTATGATTTAAAAATATATATATTGTAAGTACATTTTTATAACTAAAAATGAGGATGATTATAAATTATAAAAATATTAGAACATATTTGATTTTTTTGAAAATATACGATACACTAGAGGAGAGAATCCTCTCTAAAAGGGTATAATTTGTTTTTTAAAATTGATAAAAATTAGATAAAATTTGACGTCCCATGAAAACTATGATGTTTTGATGAAGTTTGACTTTAAAATTACAAAACAAAATTCATTGATTTTCTTTTCATGCACTAGATATTGAAGTTAGCTATATGGGAGAAAAAATCAGGGAACAAAAAATATTTTCTCTTTCTTTTGTGACATCCCATTAACCTCACTTGTTTTCTAAATTTTTTAGCAATTCAAAATCTATTTTAAATTTATAAAAATATATCAAACCGATTTTTTTTTTTTTTAAAATTACAAGCATAGACTTCATCAAAAGTTATACATTTCATTAGTTTACATCATTTTGAAATTTAAAACATAAATACCACTTTATGTGGTCAAAGTAAAAAATTTGTATATATTTGTGTCGGTCATTTCCTTTATAAAAGTGTGACACAAGTTTGTACTTTTACCCAACACATAATGTATGAATTATGATTACATTTTAGCATTATCAAAAATCTCTTGTGGAAAGTATATCCTTATTTTGTAAGATCTATTGGATTGTGAGGGTTGAATATCTGACTTGTTGATGGTGTTTTCTGCACAGCAACAACTCAGACAGAAAAATGATATTCTATCTCTCTTGAAAGATAATCTCCAACAATAAATTGTTGAAAATCACCCCAAGGTCTCTCGGGTGTTAGGTCATAACAATGCATAAAACAACTCAGATGAAATGTGAAATTGCTGGTAATCACAATCGGACCTTACTACAAGCAGACTGAACCCTTTCAATTTATCAGATCTGAAAATATGATGATCTTGAATCCTAAGTCTAACCGAATAATAAAGAAATTGCAAAAGATAGGGATGCAAGGAAAGTGATAAGATCTAAATTACCGAAAGGACAAGCACTGCAAATGACATATATCTGGAATGGACCTATCTCAAATAACCAATTCCTGTTTGACCCACAAAGCAATCTTACAGGAACAGTGCAATCTTCTGAGGACTACAAATTTTCAAATCATAGACTTGCATCTACAACCGAACTTAAGCACATTTGAATATATGGTCCAGGTTGACTGCACCAGCCTACTACAATCAGATAGTTACTGGGAGTATAGACCAAAGATAGCTACCGACATTCCAAATATGAAATCACATACACCATTTATCCAACTAAACTAATTTATTTCTGAACATTAAACCCTAGATCTTCAAGCAATATAAAAGATAGAACAAAAGAAACATGCGAGATGAGATAACACAAAGGATTTCACCAGGAAAACCACAATGCCTTCAATTGTATTAATCATCAAATGCTGCAACAATTCAACTGTTCTGAATATGATATTTGCTTCAAGAAATTCTAAAAAACTCTAACTATTGCTCTTGCTAATCTCTACTATCAAAATCCTCTGAACTGAACTCTTACAATGAGGCAAGAATGCCTATTTATCAAATTTTCCCCCCAAAACATGTCGGCCCAGCCAAACATTTTTAAAAATAATCAAACCCGCCAAAACAGGTCGGCCAAGGAAACAAACTAAGGCACACATTTAATGCCATCATCCAAGTCGGCCAAGGCACAGTCTCCAAGGAAGTCCGGTCCAATGCATGCCCTATGATAATAGGGAAGCACAAATCTCGAGGTAAACATTAACCGCTGCTTCCTTTGTCTTTCCTCCGCGCTGGTGACCCTTGGACCTTCGAGAAAACTCCCTCCAGCTCAGCAACAGGTGGCAATGGCAAAACTTTGAGCCGGCATTTAATCGAATCAATCCCTTCATTGGACCGCTCAATGGTTTTCTTCCAATCCTTTCTGCTGGTCAGGTATCTATCTATCACTGCCAAATATGTAGCTGCATCGTCAAGCATATGGCCAGTGACAACCTCATCAGAATCCGGGGCATAAACCTCATGCCACCATTCCTTCAATTGATCTAAACTTAGGTACTTAGGAGCCATCTTATTCCTCCCTGTCATTACTTCAAAAAATGCAATGCAACCATCATAGATTGCAGTAAGGTCGGCATCAATGGTTTTTCTTCGTTTCTGTATCTTTTTCAGGCCTCCCTGCCTGATCTGTAATGCCTCGAACCATTCCCACGGTTCATCCAATCTGGTGGAGGGGAGAATTCCATCCTTGCCCAATTGTTCCTTGCCATGCCCTAGAATAATCTTTGTCTTCTGCAGCAGGGAATCGACATCATTCTTATCCTGAGAAAGGATGCTTTCCATCAGCTCTTTTCCTCGGACTGCATCCTTGCCAACAGACAGGATCTCCTTAATAGCTTCATCCCCTTGTGTCCGAACACTCATCAACCAGTCTGTGGTAGCTTGTGTGGAGGCCTTCATCTTCTCTATGCCAGAGATCGTCTCCTTTGGCAGAAATCCGGGAGTAGAAGAGGAGGACGGATGGAGGGACCGTAGAGGTTTCATGACCTCTTCTAAGCTTTTCCTCAACCTTTCATTTTCCTTTTTCAATTCTCGCTTTGTCTGAGTCTCCCTCTTCAATCTGTCTACAATTACAGCACTTGACCCCTCGAATTCCTCAATGTCTTGCTCTAGGGAGGCCGGCCCAAGGTTAATGGTTTGGACACTGTAATCCTGGCCTGCTACCTCATCTCTTGTTTTATCTGCAACAGGGGTGGCGATGTGGACTACACGGTTGTGCACTTCATCCCTTTCTACCCGGGAAATTATCCTGGCAGCCTTCTTCTTCTTCCCCTTACCAATCTGGGATAACATTGCATCCCAGTCAAGAGGAGTGTCCTCCACTATCACCTGTTTCTTCCTTGCTATTTCCTTTTCTAACCAGTCCGGGGCTACAGGGTCTGTCCGGATTCCTTCTGTGTCAGTTTTCCCTGGGTCCTCTGTGGCTTTCTCCTCTTCTGCTACTGTCACCTCGACTTCTTCTTCAGTTGTTGCCTTGTCATCTTCTTTCTTCTCAGGGGTCTCCTTGCTCTGAACGGCCTCCTCAATTCCCAATTCTAGAAACACTGGTGATGGAGTCCGAGCAGGCAGGCCTTCCTCCGGTTCTGGCGATCCGTGGCCCTTCTCACTCTTCGGAGAATCCTCGTACTGTACCAAGGGAGAAGTGTGCCTTTCCTCTGTCTCTGCATCGAGCTCAGCAGCCTCACTGAATAATGCCCCTTCTTTAAACGGCTCTGCCTCTCCGCTGATTTCCTGTTCATCCGGATTCTCCGGTTCTGTTACACTCTGTGGAGGAGAGACAGGCTTGTCCTGTTCAGTGGCTGGCAATATTGGAGAAGAATCCTTTGGCTGTGCAGCATCCTTTGGGGAAGGAGTTCTGGATCTTCTAGTGTATACTTTGGTCTTCTCCCCTCCGGAGCTTTCCACATCCACAATTGGGGTTTCATCCTCTGAAGTCGTCTGGCCTTTCTTCTTCGCCACCCTTGCAGTTCTGGCTTTCTTGGGCGGTGGAGGAACATCTTCTTCTTCAGCTTTCTCCGCCTCCTCCTCGTCCGAGGACTTGCTGATAGTCAGGGTCTTCCACCTGCGTTTGCCGATAGGTTTCCTTTTTGCTGCAGGTTGAGTCCCCTTAGGACTTCTAACTTTGATTTTGAAGGGAGAGGCCTTGGCTGTCTTCCCTTTGGGGTCCTCTTCCCCGGATTCTTCAGAGGTGGACATGGGGTTGAGATTCCCCATCAAGGTCGAAAGTGAAGGGTACATTGGCATTTTCCAACACCCATACCTCATGTTTGATCCAAGCAAAGGTAAATTTTAGCACTGGAGCCATTAAGCCTTCCAACTCTGTCACCTCAGGCTCATTCCAATCAATATCTGCTACTGACTTATCCTTAATGGGCTCATATACGTGGTCCTGGACCAGTTTTCCATCATCTTCCAGCTGATCCGGAATCAGCTTCACATTGTATTGCCTAATTGCCTCTACTGGCAGCCGGGAATACCTTTTCCTTCGTGCATCAAGGTCATCCTTGATGTTGACCCAGTAGTCCTCCAAGTCCTCTTTGTGCCTGTATTCCCGGGTAGCCCTTTTCTGTGCCCCTCCGGTGATGTCAAAATTCATTCTCTTTGAATGGAAAGAGAATCCATAGGCGGCCAATTCCTCACCTGCAGTGTGAGCTGATTGAATGGAAGGGCACATCACATCCACGCCAATCCCAAGAGGGAAGTCACCTCCAAAACCAGTTTTATGTTTCTCCCTCTTCACCACCGTATCGAACTCACAAATTTGTCTTACGACCTCCAGTAGCACTATGTGATCAGTGGGATACCGGGGCAGTCTGTAGGGAGCAACGGGGCATCCATCAATCCGGAGATAAGTGAAAGTGGGGAACTGGATGAACCAGGCCCCGTAATTCTTAATCAACCCCTTAGCCCCATCGGACAATCTAATGTGCTCCGCATTCTGAAGGGTCCGGGTAATGTGCATAGTGAAGGCATCATTGGCCCTCCTATAATCTCCGTGTCCGAGGTGCAATTCCGGATAGACCTCATAGATAATGTCTTGTCCAACGGTTCCCGCCGGAGTCAGTCCCTTGTAGGGGTAGGAGATGGCCAGTATATATATGACATAGGAGGACATGGTAAACTTCTTTCCTTCTAAAACATTCCTCAGTTGCCTATCTATTTCTGCACTGATAAGTCCTGCCCAGTGGTAATTCGTTCCTTGGCCTATCTTGGTGATCACATGGACCATCCAATTTTCCAATACCCCGGCAGTTTTAAGTCCGGCCACCCTGCTCAACAGTGTGATGGTGTCATAGATATCCGGCCTGAACTTCACCCTGTGCAACTGTTTGGGCAATTTGGAGTGGTGAGATTTGGGCTTCTCAAGCCATGAGTTGATAAGCTGTTGAGCCTTAACTGGCTCGTTCTCATAATATGTGCGAGCAGTGTCAATGTTTAGGGCGCAGACCGAGGGGAGATCCGGCATGCTGAAGGCCCGGGCAATGGAGGCTGGACTGAAATTTGCCAACACTTGTCCCTTAGTGCTAACTACCATCTGTGTGTCAAAAGCGTACTGCCTAGCACACTCCAAAATCAGCTCGTAGCACTGGACTGCTGGAGGGAACCCTGCCACATGTACCAACCCTGAGTTCATCATCCCTTGCCTCAATGCCGACTGGTCCTTCTCAGCTGTTCTTTGTTTGAATTCCTCATAACGCCAGGCACCAACATTTGTATCAGACACATCCACCCACACGGAGGATATCTTACTCTCTGGGACCTGACTCTTCATGTCCAATCTCAATTTTTCTGTCTCGGAAACTGCAGATGCCCCCGCACCACCTTTGGACTTCCCAGCAGCAGCTTTGCTTGATTCGGCCATGGCTACCTTTCTGATCATGCGGCTTATCCCAATACAGGACAAGGTCAGAAATCTGAAAGGCTTTGACTTTAGCTCTCTTATCAAACCATCGCTTGACTACCCCCTGGTGTTTGGCGAATCTTTCAAGGGCATTATCCCGTTTTTCCTCAAGATGCAACAATTCAGCTAATCTCGCTTCCCTTCTATCACCCTCATCATAAAACTGGGTGATAAACTGCAGAGTTGGGATTTTGAGCTGGATAGGAAAAACTGGTTCTAGACCATACACTAAATGATAAGGAGAGGTACCAATGGAGGACTTAACCCGGGTACGATCTGCCCAAAGAGCAAACCTAAGCTGGGTATGCCAGTCATTTGGGTTCCGCTCTAACAGTTTTCGGATAACAGTCAACAGGTTCTTATTAGAGGATTCAGCTAGACCATTCCCCTGGGGATAATAATTAGATGCAAACTTAACAACAATGCCATGATCAAAAGCCCAGTTTGAGAATTTCAAGGATGCAAAGGCGGGACCATTATCACACACAACAGCAAAAGGACATCCAAACCGATTGAGAATGGCAGATTCTAAGAAATCGATTACTACCTCTGACGTACACTGCCTACAAGCAAATGCTTCAGTCCACCTTGTAAAGTAATCAGTAATGGTGAGGATATACCTGTGTCCAGCAGAAGATGGTGGATTGATGGGGCCGATGAAATCCATACCCCATTGAGCAAAAGGTTTTACCTCAATAACAGACTGGAGCGGAAGTGCTGCACACCTTTCTCTTGTTGCTGCAGTCTGGCAAATGTGACAGGTCCGTACATGTTGATGAACATCCTTGAACAAAGTAGGCCAGTAGTACCCTGCCCTCAAAATCTGATTCGCAGTGGCAATGGCAGAACCATGACCAGTGCCATATTTCTCATGAAACTCGTTTATTACTCTCGCAGACTCCTGCCTCCCAAGGCACCTCAAATAAATACCTTCGTGGTTCTTCTTGTATAGGACAGCTCCTTTCAGCATGAAACCATCACTTTTCAGTCTCAAGGCTCGCCTCTGTACTGCATTAAGATGACCAGGAGCTCACTGATTCAGCAAATAATAAACTATATCATCATACCAGCCATCTGGGGAAACCGCTCCAACATCATAGTTATAGACAGACAATTCAGGGCCTATCTTTGCCATGGTCTGGGTGAGTCCCTGTCCTCTTACCAGTTTCATGGGCTGGATCTCAATGTCAAACTCCTTATTTCTGAGGATATAGTGCCTAAATTTCTTTACTGCTCGAACAAGGGCATATGCTTGCTTCTCTACACATGGGTATTTCAACTCAGCATCCTTCAATGGCGTGCTCATGAAAGCGATGGGATGCTCATTCCCCTCATCAGACTTTTGCATCAGCATTCCAACACATGAGTGGTCTGAAGCAAAGGAATAGATATAGAACGGTTTACTATAATCTGGACTCACCAACACTGGAGCGTTAGCAATGTCTCTCTTAATCTTTGCAAAGGACTCCTTCGCTTCTGCAGTCCACTCTATCTTGGCATCTTGTTTTAACATGGCATTTAGTGGCTTGACAATCTCAACAAATCCAGTAATGAATTTCCTGACAAAATTAATCTTACCAAAGAAAGATTTCATCTCTTTCTTACTGGCAGGCGGCTGAATTTTTAGGATGGCTTCCACTCTCTCTGGATCTATAGCAATGCCTTTCTCTGATATCACATGGCCCAGCAGTTTGCCTTCTGTAACTCCGAAGATACACTTCTTGGGATTCAAAGAGATGCCGAATTCCCTGCACTTCTGGAACACTTTACGCAGATCTGAGATATGATCCCCTCTGTTTTTGGAGAAAACAGTCAGATCATCCATGTAAATGATAATGCACTTTCCTATGATGTCCTTGAAAGCGATATCCATAGCTCATTGAAACGTGGCTCCTGCATTGATAAGCCCAAATGGCATCCTCCTGTAGGCGAAAGTTCCCCACTTGGTTGTAAAGGCAGTCTTGTGTCTGTCCTCATACTGGACCATCACCTGATTATATCCTGAATAGCCGTCCAGAAAGGACATCATCTGCGATCCATTAACCACTTGTAACACTTCATCCAACAGGGAACTGGATAATTATCCTTTTCAGATGACCTGTTCAGATTTCTGAAGTCAACACAGAGCCTAATTTCACCGTTCTTCTTTCTTACTGGAACCAGATTAGCCACCCAAGTAGAATGCCTGACAGGAAATATGATCCTAGCGTACAGCAGTTTCTGAATTTCCTTCTGTATGAGTGGCTCCAACAGCGCATTAATAGGTCTCTGCCTCTGTCTAAAAGGCTTAGCACCTGGCTTGAGAGGTATAGTGTGAGTTATGATGGATGTATCATAAGTCTTCAAGTCTTCATAACCCCAGGCCACTATGTCTGGAAAGTCGTATAGGGCTCTGATTATTCCCTGTCTTTCTGCAGGAGTACAAACCTTACCAATGAAAACATTTTTCACAGCATCTTCAGTGCCCACATTGTGAGTGTCACACTGCCCACTGATAGACTCTTTCTTAGATTCTTGTTCTTGATCTCTGATTTTGTCCATATCGAAAATTCTCTCCAGCTGTACCATTCCTCTTGGAATAGTATTGAACTTCAAATTTAGCACACCTTCTAGGTCCAATTCTGCTTCCTGAGGTTCTATTTCATCGATGATCTGTGAAGAAAAAACATCCGTGTTCGTGATAAAGTCAAGGATATGTTTATCATCCTCAAACACCTGAAAGTTAGTCACATTGTCAGGGACTGACGAGACAGGAGTTAATTCAATAGTAAACTTTTTCAATCCTGATAGGGACAGTGGTTGCAAGGTACTGGCCGCTTGAGCTAGAGAATCAGTAGTTTGATTCTTCTTCCTTGGGATCAATTGGATATTAAAAGTGTCGAACCCCTCGATGAGGTCCCAAACTCTATGCCTATAGTTGGTCATCCTCCTGTCGTGACAGGCATACTGCTTTCTTACTTGTTTGACCACTAATTCTGAGTCACCAAAAACTTGTAGGACCTTGACCTTTTTCTTGAGTGCCATAAGGAGTCCGTGAATTAAAGCTTCATATTCAGCCACATTATTTGTACAATGAAATTGGAGTCTATGAGCTGCGAAGAAACTCTTACCTTTGGGACTTATCAATTCAAATCCAGCTCCAGCCCCTTGCTTGGACTTAGACCCATCAAACTTGAGAGTCCAGTATCCCGCAGTGGTGGTCTTCTTCATTTTGTCTTTTGGCTTGTCAGTATTAGAGGTTTCCTCAGCCACAGCAGGTTTCTGATTTTCATACTTTGCTTGCAGATTCTGCTCATCTGTGCTAGCTACCCGAGATGGATTCATGCTTTTGTACACTTCTTTCACTGCTGTCTGACACAAGCAACACTCCAATTCTGAGTGAGAAGCATTGTGGACTCTGCACCAATTCGGCAAGAGTAACTCCTTAAAACTTGTCTTCTTTCCTAAGTGAGTTTGATTCTCCGCGCATTGCTTGATGAAATCTTGGAAATTGTCCAGTAAGCTAATCTGTCTATCCTCAGGTTCTTCTTCTTCCTCAACTGATTCTGTTAGGACCTCAACAAGACTCGACCCTGTTTCAGCGTCCACTGGCATCGTATGCAACATCAGCACCTCTTCTACATCTGATTCTTCATATGGGGCGGATAGCAAGTAGTTTCCCATTCCAGCTTCTGATATGAGAACCTCGGTCGAAGTCTTTTGGTACTCTGTTATCATGTACTTCATTCTAGGCTCCCTCTCAATCCTTATCTGATTAGGCACTCCCTTCCAGGGAAGCCACATGTGAGAGTGGTCAGTGGACACATACCCATTCAGGGCTTTGGTGAACTCTCGTCCTAGAATTAAACCGTATGCATCAGGAATATCAGCCACTTGAATGTTAATAACCTGCTGGATTCTTGGATCAGAGGCTATCTGCATCTGGATCATGTTGAGTTCCCCTACTACACTCACTTCGGTTCTGTCCAACTGAGTGACCTTCTTCTGGGAATCAGCAGGTGTAATTCCTAGAGCCCTACAAACTCCAAGGGGCATCACGTTGGTAGACGCACCAGAATCTAACAAACAATTGTGAAGGTTCTTACCAAAGATTCGGACTGATATCAGAAATGGTGGAGTCTCCATCTTCCCTTGAAACAAGGTAGGCTGGGTATCTACCTGAGCCACTTGAGTTCTATCCTTTTCTTTTCCTCTATCTCCAGGGGGTAGATTAGTCCTATTTTGTGTCTGACTTTGGGTGTTCACAGGCTGAAAACCGGAGGTCTGGCTGATATGCTCACCAGAAGATTTGTCCGATGTCTTTGGATTTGCATTGTAAGTACCCAAGACATCCTTTCTAATTGCAGGAAACCTCAACAGTTCAAAAGCAGAAAGGTTTACCTTTAATTTCTTGAATTCCTCCACGACATACGAAGCCATCTGTTCTTCACTCATGTCAGTGGAGACCTCCTTAGGTGGCTCCTCTGCCTTATCCCTGCTTGCTTGAACAGTCCTTTCCTTCTGTGGTTCTGCTTGAGGTTGTCTATCTTTTGAAAGGTACTGCTTGGAAACCTGTGGATAAGACGGATTATTGCTCGCATTAGGATCTGGAGGGGTACTAAAGTTATTGGGAGGAATGGAAGTGGTGAAGGGCCCTCCAGGCTGTGGGCGTCTGTGAGGCATATCCCTCAATCCCTGTCTCTGAAACATCTGAACTTCTTCAACATAAGCTTCGTCCTGATCCAAGGGACCATTGTCATTTATATTTCCTTCGTCAAACAACCGGGCCACCTCATCCCCATTACAAATCTGATCTGTTTCATCACGGGAATCGGGTTCTTCTGGCATATTTTCCTTGCTGGCTGGAAAAGGAGCATGATTCAATACCAGCACAGGAGAATCATAGGAGTTAGAGGGGACAATCTCCTGTCCATTAGCGTTATTTTCCACCTCATACTGAAAAATGGAGGCTGCAGTTTGAAATTCTGGACATTCCAGTTCTGAATGCTGGCTTGTCTTATGGAGTCTGCACCATCCTGATAGGGCTGCCTCTGCCAAATATACACCGTTAGGAGGTTTATCCTGGCTGACTTGTTTGTTCACAGATTGATTAACAATCTGATTGGCTGGCTGATCCAATGGAGTAGGAACTCCTCCATTATTAGGCCCTGTATTCCAAGTTCTGTTTTGTCCTTGTGGTGGCCTTTTATCAAATCCTGATCCACTTCCTTGGCCTCTATCAAAATTCTGCCTCCTTTCATTATTGAAACCTCTGTCATTGTTGTAACCCCTATCCTGGTTATATCCCCTATCATTGTAGATCCCTCTGTCATTACGCTGTCCCTTGTCAAAGTTATGTCCTTGTGAGAACTCCCTGTTCTGATTAGATTGCATTCCCTTCTGAGCAGCTTGCAACTGACTATTCTGATTTCTCAGGTAAGTCACTTCCAGATTTAACTTCTTGATTTGTTCAGCCATTTCATCAATTCTCTCCCTATTAGGATCTTGGTAAGGGATCTGGTTCGGGTTACTCTGAGGGGGAATAGGCATTGTGGCGGATCCCAAAGACTGGTGCAGCACCTCAGAATTCTGCAGGTAAGCAGGGAAGCTATTCTGCTGTGACTGATACATGGGTTGGTTCACTTGTTGTTGAGGGAAGTTTGTCATAGGAGAGATTTGGTTCATGGGATGACCAGGGTGTGGTACTATGGGTAATTGGGGAACTGGGTTCATAATTGGGGTATGATTGGTGAGAGCTTGATTTACTGCCTGAATCTGGTTGGGATGTGCAACTGGTCCCAGAGAAGGCAATGGCCCTGTCAAGTGCTGTCTTAAGTCTGTGCTAAGCTTGACAGCCTCTGTATAAGCATCTGTCAAGGTGGCTGGAGGGTTAGGTCTCCATTTCAGAAAGGTTGCCGTTAGACTATCCAGAGCTTCATAATATACTCCCAGGGCAGTACCATCATCTAGGACATATGGGTCTTGCAATCTGGTGAACGCACGGTGGAATCTATTATTGAAACTGGCTATGGGTTCGTTGACTTCTCTCTTGACTTTGATGAATTGTAGGTATAACTCATTAGCACTGATGGGTATTCGGAACTTTTGCAGAAAGGTCTTTTCAAGGTCACTCCAATTCTGAATTGAGCCAGCAGGGAGATGGTTGTACCAATAAAAGGCTTCTTCACCCAGGGAATAAGGAAATAACCTACAAGCAACATCTTCATGGACAATTCCTCTGTCTTTAAGGCAAGTTTGGAAAATCCTTATGTGTTCTTCTGCAGTTCTGTTCGGGTCATTCACATGGAATTTCGAGCAGAAATGCTCAGGATTTTTGGGCATTACATTATAAGCACCGAAGGACAAAGGTGACAGATTATTGGCAAGGAAAGCCATTGGTGAGAGCGGGGGTGGAGGTTGCGGTTGGTTAATGGCAGGTTGGGGCTGTTGAGGGGGAACCTCTTCAGGAACGGGTATTGCTTCAACCTCAGGGTGAGAAGATATAGACGATGTTGGTGAAGGGATAGGTAATGATGATACTCCCCTATATGAGGATGTGGATGATGTTGGTGATGGAGCGGGCGATGATGATTCTCCTCTCCCTCTAGTCCTTCTTGACCTATTGGGAAATTGAAGCTCCTCTAAATCTTCCTCTCTGGTAATGGATCTGGTATTTCTCCTAAATCTCTCTGGAGAGATGGCATTCAAGAAACGATCCAGTGTGCTCATTCAGGCCCTCCTTCTAGCGCCAATCTGTTGATGGTGTTTTCTGCACAGCAACAACTCAGACAGAAAAATGATATTCTATCTCTCTTGAAAGACAATCTCCAACAATAAATTGTTATGACCTAACACCCGAGAGACCTTGGGGTGATTTTCAACAATTTATTGTTGGAGATTGTCTTTCAAGAGAGATAGAATATCATTTTTCTGTCTGAGTTGTTGCTGTGCAGAAAACACCATCAACATGACTTTAACACCAATAACCACTTTGTTTTTAACCTTTTGTTGATTGTTTTAGTTATAGAATGGAGACATTATTTACCATTTTCCTATATTTCCATATTTTGGTGAATGAAGGGGTTTTATATTTGAATTTTTTTTGGGGCCTTACTTGATTAGGGATGAATAACAATGTGCCCATATATCTATCATATGCCCCACACATATTTTCTTTAGTCCATGCCATTGCTTTCAAGTGCTTCACACAATTCTTGTATTTGATTGTTTGTTATTATGGTCTTTACTTGTAGATTATGCAATATTATATATTGGAAAAGTTTTTAATCACATATTTATGGGATGATATATGTTTTGAGGGATGCATGGATATGTTTCACAGACCTTCAAATCCTTTTAGATGATATATTTGTTGGTATATTTACTAAATCTAATTTTATATAGCTTGATTTCCTCTCCAAGTGTTTACTAAACCATTTCCTAGTTTTAAAATTATTTGGTGATTGATATTTAAAAATCTTGATGGTTACAGGAGTTAATTACATCTTGAATATTTCTTAAAAATTCATCAATATTGTTATGACCTCAAAAAATGATAAAACAACTTACTTTTAAGTTTTAATATTGATTGCCAATAGTGGCATAGAATGATGGTTAAATTGTTGTGGTGTTCTTGCCATCAAGGGTCAAACTCACTGGAGTGTTATTGTTGAGTGTTTAAATTGAAGACGAGGTCCCTCATTTGTGACCTCATCGATTCAGAGATCTGGATCAAAAGCGTTTACCCCTTAAAATAATAAGTTTTAATATTGATCATTAACCATAAAAAATGAAGTATAAACTATTTTCTAGGAGATTTACTAAGGTGAAGTCACATGAAATTTCATATATTTAAAATGATAAATAAAAATAGAGTAAATAATTTCTTATAAAGAGTAAACAAAATTTAAGCAAGTGTAGAAAGGAATTGAGATCACAAAACTTGAGTGGAGAAGTGAAGTTAATTTTGATGGGGCTTTCAAAGAAATCCAAGTAGGGATAAAGGTGGCTATATATTATGGGATCACAATGGAATCTTTGTGATGAGTGGTTTTATCTATCCAAGGGAGTAAACAAATAATCATGTGGAATGAGTATCATTACTTGTGGGTCTTAAAGATATATATGTGGCTAGTTTTAGGCTTTAAAATTTGAGGGGGACTTGTAGATAGATTTTAATGTAGTGTTAAAAGGGTATTGTCCAAATTGAATGTTGAATATAATTTTAGAAGTTAAATAGTGGAGATCAAATTTTCTTCTTCTAGTATCTCTTATTGATATAGAGTCTAAAATACTATGGTACATTATATGGATAATCAAGGGACATTACTCAAGGAGTTTACTTTGATAGAAGTATGGATATTAAAGTTTGAGTTAATCTTGCGAAATTAATTGAGATTGGTCACGTTAAGCATTTAATATAGTTGATAGTAAAATTATAATATGTTTGAGGTTAAGTAAAATATTGTTGTGGCTTAATCTGGTTGGAGGCTTATAACATGTAGAGACTCATGGAAAATTAGAGAGAAGAAATTGTTAATTATATTGGGTGGTGTCATTCTAGTATTCATTATTTTGTGTGGTAGATTTCTAGGTTATCTAGTTGGAATCTTAAGTTTGGTTTTGGAGGTAGGTGTAAGTTTCTTGTTGTAGGGTAGTCTTTGTATTTTCTCTAGGATGTTGCATGGGGAGGCATCTAAGGACTTGCTTTGGTAGGGATTGATCTCAAACAATTGTCTAGAGTAGAAATTCAATTGTGACAAGGAAATTAATTTGTAGTTTATAAAGACAATTATATGGGAGGATGGCTTGGATGGTATTAGGTGCTTTAGGTTGTGTGCTATGAATCTTATTGAAGTTAAGGTTCTAAGGTAGTAGTAAATGAAGAAATTAGGGCTTTATGATAAAACTCCTAGTTAAGGTTAAATATGAGGAAGATGGAAAGGAAGATCTTTTCTCTAGTGAGTCAAGATATATAACAATTATAGCTTGTTGTCAAACCCTAAGCATTCAACTTGAAGCATCCATATTGTCACTACTAGAAGAAGAGGGTAGATAATAAATTATTAGAGGATTTCCATTGGAACTTACAAATGGTTATGCATCATATGGTTTTAACATTTCATAATGATGCTCTAGAATTGAGTAGTTGTTTCATGATGCCTAAATTCAAGAATGGCTTGCTGACAAGGGTTATGTGGTGGATAAAGATCTTCATATTATGTCAAGGTGTATATGCCAATATTGGCTTCTAGTGCACTTATTCCATTATTAGAGGTGGTTCCTAGCTTAGGAATTGGGGTCTATGGTTGTGTTTTTGAGTGTTGGAAAATGACTCCTCAGAGTAGTTGTTTTTGATAAAGTAAGTTGCATTTACAAGGTGCAGTACCTTTTACACAACGAGTCCAAGGGGCCAAAAAGAGATGAAGTCCAAAGTTACATCAAAAGACTAGTAACAACATAAATAGGCATAGCAGATCGACAATAGAGAAAGACCCAACAATCCAAAACACAAACCCACACATTACATAAAACATAGAGTAGTAGTTATGATAAATATACTTTTTAGATTATCTTTATTTTAGTGTTTTCTATAATTAAGGATCTTAAGGATCATGGGATTTTTAGTTGTACTAGTTACTCCATAAATTTGGTTCTATTAATTTACTTTATTTTGGAGGGTAGTTTTTATATCATGTAATTTGTTGTTTTGTTGATAAATATTGTATTGGGTTGGTTATTTTTTATTTTCTATATATTATTTTTAGTGTTTATACTTTGATGTAGTTTATACCATTTTAAATAGTTGGGATAGGGCCCCATTTATGTACCCATAATATAATAATTAAAAGGGAGAGAACATAGAATTACATACCAACTCATAGTTGGTCTTAATCACAACTTGCTTAGATATCATTGATATATTTAAACTATTGTTAGGTTAAGAGTAGTGCCCTTCTTTACCAAATCATTTTAGATTATTATAAGTATGAATTAGAGAAACATCTAAGAGGGACCCAAATTGTAAATGGTGACAATCTCTTCACTTAAATTCTTGATATCTATATTTCTAATTGTTCTAGGCATTACTCTCATAATCCTATGTTTAAAATTTTATTAGAGAGATAACTCCATCCTCGAGCTCTTTATAATCATAGGTAATAATTCATCCCTATTAAAATATAATAGAGAGTTTAAATTGATCATCCAATTAGAGGCTTTTTGCATTGATTTAGACATCCATTTTTGTTGTTTTTCACTATGCTTTAAATAAAATTTAACAAGACAATATATTAACACTTTAATATATTTTATTTTCTCTTGCAGTGTCAAATAACTTGCTCAAAATACAAAATGTTATACCAGAGGATGTAAAAGCATGAAAATTAAAGTTTCATAGTATAATTACCGTATCTACTTTGGTTTAGATTTTTCCGACCCATCATATTTGTCTATTTTGGTCTATATTTTCAATATCTATCTAGATTTTTCCTTTCTTCTTTTTAATTCTAGATTTCCAAGCTATATGATAAATTATTTTTTTCCAAACCTAGTAATTGTGCTTAATAAAGAATGATTGAATCAATAATTTCTATGATTATTTTACTATATATTATAAACAGTTTAGGAAGATAATCAACTCAATGATATCTAGAATGTATTCAAATTTGTTACAACAATGATAATTTCTTCGCAATTGTTGGAGCTAAAAGATGTAATGTTAATAGTATATATTTTATTATTTTGTGGTAAAAAAGGGGATGCTCAAAAAATGAATTTTTCAATATAAATGGATTAGTGTGATCAATAGATCCTATGTTCTTCAAATATAGATAAAGGAAAGACTTTTTTTTGGGGAACTTTCTTTGTTTGTAAAGCCATTTTAAATCATTGCCAAAGCACATGTATTTGGTTGCCATGATAAATGAACAATTTTTGTTTTTTCAGTGAATGAAATGCACATTTCTCTTGAAAAGAATGAAATGCACATTTCTCTTGAAAAGAAAGAAATGCAAGAAATAATGACAATTAAACTTACTATTATTATTATTGTGTTTTACAAATTAAGAACTACCCAAGTTATGAAATAATGGTAAAATTTAGAAGCTAATGATAATTAACTCATTTCTCATAGGAATTTGTTCAAACATTATATAAATAGTAATTACTTCTCATTTAAGATATGTAGGATATATATCATTTTAACTAGCTTGTGAGTTTTTGAAACAAGTTTTTCTATGCTAGAAAGTATGCATGTATGAATTTTTCATTAGTCAACATGGATGTCATATTGTTGCTTTACAATGCCTATGACTTTACTCTACACATGGTAAATGAAACCCTATAGCATATGGCGTTAATGCTTCCAAATTACACTACTCTACCAATATAATATCCACCAAGACAACACTTTAGAAGATTTTAACAACACATTTGCATATAGGTGCACTATAGAGGAAAACTATTTCATCATTTTTTGCTTCTTGTTTGGCATAGAGCTTCTATGCATATAACTAGGCTATCATGAAGATAAATCTCTAAAGGATGTAATTTTTGTTCGTAAATTATAGTTTCTTGTATGGTTTGGATATTGTATTAGAAAAAAAAGGTCTTTTCCATTATTTAGCATCAATCTTTACACAATTTGAACTTTTTCTATGTAGTTGTAAATTGAGTTAATATTTCTATTATCTAAAGTTTTTTTTGTATTGCATCAATACTTGTTTTATTAAATTTCTCCTCAATTAGATGGTAGAAAATATACCATTTTTTATATGGTTTGATTTTTTTCGCAAACAACCATACACATTACATTAATACTTTAATCTTTAAAGTTTCTTTCTTAAAAATTGGCCTAAATTACACCAATTTTTCAATGGCTTTGAAAAAGTTATGGAATTAGGACATGGTAGGGTTTGCATGATTTTCTTAGCTATTGAGTGAAGTTAGAAGTAGTTAGTAGTGAAATGGATCCATTGTATTTGAAATCTTAACCTTCTACTTGCTTTGAGAATTATGCCTTTGGAAGTAGCATAATATAATATGACAAGTATAACTTCTCTTCATTGCTATTTTTTTTAATATATACCAACAATGAACTAATCTAAACCCAATCTATTTTATTTCTTTTTATTAATCATAAAATATTTGCAATTTAACATCACATAAGGTTTGTAACTCTCTTCATTAGACAAATATGAAGTTTTTTCATGTCTAAATGGATTGGGCCAAACTCACTCTACCAAGTTAACAATTGTTTTGAATACTATGTTTGTTCCATGTCATAGCATCAAGAGGCTAGTACCTCAAAGAATTTTAATCCTACATATACGAAGTGCTATGATATACTCTTTTAATCCCCACTCTCTACACTCTCCTTCAAAGGGAAGTCCTCTTTTGAAGATAAAGGATCTACAATATAAATCCCTTGAAATAGTTCTTAACACACTTTATTATTGGCCAAATACAGGGCCATTAATTTTAGCACACCTCAAGGAAGTTTAGTACAAACCATTATTGAATCCTCAAAGTTCTCCATAGGCTTTTATAAACCAATATATTGTTGAGACATAAGATATGTAGGCTAATCTTTGACAACCATTGCTCACAAGTAGGAGGATGAAGTAAAACATATTCCAACCCTCCTTTTATCCGACCCACCACTACTTCCTCCATGCATGCTTCCTTGGCCCTAATTGGCAACTCTAGACAACTATTAAGAATATAAACTAGAGAACATCCTACAACTTGATGTTGAGGATTCACATTTAGCCACCACATTGGCTTTACTTGGTTTTATTTTTATTTTTGCACACACTTTTAAATAAATGCTTCACCCCAAAATCAACTTTTTAACATGTTCAACATCCCACATTAGAAATATATTTGTGTTCAAAAGATATTAAATTTAAAATACTATTCATATTTTAATACTATCTATTTTAATATAATTAAATTTGTTAGTGTAGGTTTTCTTTATTTTTCTTATTTGCATAATGTGTATTTTTCTACATGTTTAGTTTAGCTTACTTAGCTATAGTGAATGCATCAAACAAAGGAAGATGACATCTTTTCATAAGGGTATCTCTAGTCTATTTTGAGGTAGTTAGAGTTGGTTTTCTCATTGGTTGGTCTTGTTTCCTCTCTTTCCTATTTTTGTATCCACTCCTTTAGTTTGTTGTTCAATCATGCTATTGTAAACTCTCATAATGCTATTTTTCTTCTTAAACATATGTATTTCTCTTGTGGGAACTAACTATATCTTATTATTTTGATTTTGTGTCATTTCTAGAACAATTTTATTTGATCTAGTTTCTTGCACTAGATTTTGGGTAGCTTCAATTTATTTCTAAATTTATCAAATATTAGTCTTGAAATTGAATATTAGATATGTAATTTGAATAGTATATAGAAATGTGTGTTAAATTAGTAAGATTTACTATACATCAAGAAACATTAAATATATTTGAAGAGTACATCAAGAGGCCTACGAGGAAAACTATATTTTGACTAATTTTCTGCATTTCCTCAATAGAATCACATTGTTTTTTTTAGGCTATAGGGAAGGAGGGGAGACTATACCTCGTAACCTCTTGCCTACAACAAGATGCTTTAGCCAATCGAGCTAGGCCCTCCAATCCAATAGAATTACATTGTTATCCCTTTACCCATTTTAATAAAAAACAATAGCTATCGTGGTAGTATTAAAATAATGTAATTCAAAAGGTGGTTCAGTAAAAATGACATGTATCAAGTATTTTCATTTGAGATGTTATTAAAATTTTAGTGTAGTTTCATCGTTGTCTCTACCATTCATGATGCATTGATTCCCAATTATCAATTTCACATCTTGAAATGGTATTGTACCAATTCATGAATTGTAATCTTGAATTTTTCTCTTACTTTTTCAAAATTTTCTAAATAATTTTAACTATGTAGAAAATACTATTAATATGATCTCCCATAAAGCATGGCCATGATATTCATGTATTTTTACGGTAATGTAATGCATATTTTGCTATTTATTTGAATGCCTTAATCAACCTTTATGTATACACAACACATTGTGAGTTTATAAAACCAATAATGATAGCATGCAAAATTTAAACATCCATTTAATAATTATCTTATTTTTTAATACAATTACAATGTATTATATATAATATATACTATTTTTTTTTAACTAAATCACATTTATAATATTTTAATGTAAATATACTATTTTCTATTTAAAAAAAGGAAAATAAAATATTTTAATTAAGAAGTGGGCTGCCTAAATATTGATTTTGAGCTCTATACCCCCCTTTCTAAGTTATGTACTTTTTATTCTCTAAATAAAGAGTTTGAGCGGCAAGTCATTCCCAACGAAAATAAATAAATTGCAACATGTCAAAAAAAAAGTCGTACGTGGCAAGAAAATCTATAGTGAAAGCTTAAAATATATTTTTTGGGAATGTTTTTGGACCAAAAAAAATGGAATGCTATATGTCATCTTTTTCCTACTATTTTTGGGCATGTGTTACATTGGAAAGAAACTGTGTTGGATGTTGGGCTCCATAAGAATGTGGTTGCTGATTAGACTATTTTGCTTCACCATTGGAAAAGTAGATGATTAGCTACATTTTCTAATCACATTACTCATAGAAAGTAGAAATGCTACAATTTTACTTTGATGTCATGTTACAATTTGTCTCTTTGTGTTTTCAATTGAAAAAGGATGTTAAAAGCAACAAGTTTTTGGAGGAAGCTAGATATCAGTTTTTGCAACATCATGAAGGGGACATACAATGTGACAAACAATTCCAAAGTTTGTTTAGATTTCATGTTTAAGTTTTGTTTCAAGTGTTCTATTTTGTATATGGTTGGTGCTATCTATTAGTTATTGTTATTATGGGTCACTTGAGTTACCCAAGATTGGGAAAGAGTGGTTTTCTCCTTAAAAAATGGTTTGTTAATTTCCTTATTCAGTTGTGCTTGTGCAGTCCCTTTTTGAACTGCTTGTCTTTTTCCTGTAATTCAACTTTATTCAATTAAAAAAAATAAAAAAATCTATATATTATTCTACACACAAAATTGTTCTCCGCTGTTTGAGCCACTAAAATCTGTCACAATGTATCTCTGTAAAACAACTATACAGGGAAAAATAAAATGTCAGCGTCTTTAATGAGGCCAATTCCATTAACATGGCAAAGATTGAAGCCCATCACATAAGTTTCTTCAAATTGGCGGAGAAATAGTTTTTAGCACTACCATTTGATTGTTCTACCTGTTAAACTCCGCTTACATTGTCTTGCTCGCGTTTAGGGTTTCATCCTCAGGCAATTTGAAAGTTCCTAAATATCATGAAGTAAGCTTTCTATATTTTATGTATTTTCTTTAACCATGTTATTTTTTGTCTTTTTTCTTTGGGGTTACAAACTTGGAGATTAGTTCACTGTAAAGCCCAATCTCTTGGTATGTCTGGAATGGGTGAAAGAAATCTAATCACAAAAACTAGGGAAGACAAATATTCATGATAGATGATGGTCTTACCCTTATGTCATATTTGTTGACTCCTGCGTCATTTTATCTAGGGCACCACATAGTCGTTAGACCAAGGTCTGATCATGCGTCTGCTTTGCTCATCAGTTGTTTTATTGGGGCATAAGGGTTTGAACCTAGACTAGGCTTTGACTAGTGTTCCCCATTGCCATTGAATCAAAACCTCTTGGACAACATATATTTAAGAAATTCATGAAAATTTGTAACGATTACTTCTTAAAATTATAATTTGCTTAAAAATTCATATATAAAACATATGTTTATTATTCTTGAAATGGAATGTGAAAAAAAATTGTTTTTTTTAAAAAGAGGGGTACAAATTTATTGAAATCGAAGAATCAGTACAAAGCACCAGGCCACAAACCCACCAAAATCCAACCACCTACGAAAGCTAGTCCCCAAAGGAACCCAACAAAGAAACCAGTTACATATTTTGATCCTCCATTATTAACTTGTCTAAGGCCATTGAATGTTCTGAGGACAGGAGTCCCTAGTCACTTACATACCATTTCTCTAAATACTCAGAGGCCCACTTTGCTAGAAGATCAACCACTCTATTTCGCTCTCTAGGAATATGACAAAGGAAATAGAGTCTAGAGAACAACATAGGTTCAAGATCTGCCTCACCACTACTGTCGAATGATAGTTTACACCATCCAGCTGTTGTTTATTCAACATGTCAACCGCAATCTATGAATTGGATTCATAGATAATCCTCCTCCATCCGAGGGAACAACCACACTTAACAACATGGATAATCGAAAAAGCCTTGATAAGTTTGTTAGAATGTTTCCCTTGATAAATAGAGGAGAACACCATACCTCCATTACTATCTTTGTCGGTACCACCAATCCCTGCATGTCTAGGATTCCCCTTGGAAGAGCCATCTGTATTAATCTTCAGAGTCTCAAGAGGAGGAGGAAGCCACCGAACCTCCTAGTGAATCCTCATCTTGACATGTCAAGGATCCTTGTCCACAATGTATCCAAATCCACCAACCTTCAAATCCAAATTCTGTACAAAAGAAGCATCACTAGGATCCACTGCAATCAAAAGATCACATTTAGAAAAAATAGTCTCTTGTAACCTACCCACAATATTTCTCCATAAATGAGCTACCACCAAATTCACACCCTAAAAAATCCTCTGATTCCTTTCCAACCAGAAATCCAACTAATAAAAGTAGGGCCAATGAACCAAGCTATCTAAAGAAAAGTTGTCGTAGCAAGAGGTCAACCCAAACTTTCCTAGAATTCAACCTACGAAGTGGCATGGACACAAGCATGATTCCACACTACCCACTAGAGGTGCCAAATCTCTCTAGAGTAAGGACACTAGAAGAATAAATCTGAGGTACATTCCTCATTGTTGGAACAAAGAACACAAATAGAAGGACCCTAGAAGTTGTGCTTGCATAAATTCTCCTAGGTAAAGCATCTATTTTGGGCCACCAATCATAAGAATAAATTACACTTGGGCCAAGAAAATTTATTCCAAACTTGCTTCCACCATGGAATACCAATCCTCCCATATAGTTGCCTATCCAACTCCAAGTATGCCAAGGCAATTAAGAATTTCCCCTCGTTTCGGGACCCCAAGCCAAAGTATCTCTTCCCTTAAGGGAATTGCACATTCTACCAGCCAAAATCCTAGCTAGCTCTTGACACTCTCCTTCAGTGCATCTTGATGGCCACTCCTGTGGCTTCTTCCAATGAGACACCTCAACCTGCCCCACAACCTGAATTGTTTTAAAATTCTCTACTTTACACCATCCAACAACCAACAAAGTATCACAAAGAGACTATAAATGAGGATAAGTAGAAATGATAGGGGAATGACCATCCCAAGAATATTCATGCCAAAAAAGAGCCTTTGATCCCTTATTGTAGAACCAAAAAAGCCCATCCTTGATTAGCTTTGCCCCTCTCTTGAGAGTATACCAAATCATAGATCCCTTCCCAAGAAGGCCATAACGAGGCACATCCAAGGAGTTCACCCCCCAAAGATACTTAAAAGAAATAATTTTAGCCCAAAGCTGATCTTGACAAGTGCACCATCGCCAATATAACTTGGCTACTAAAGCCTGACCATTTACCCCTGTCAACTTGAGCCCAATACCACCTTCCTCTTTTGGCCTACAAATAGTCTCCCACTTAACCAAACTCCAGTTTGAAGAGAAATTGGCAGGCAAGGGCATCAAACTCCTTAACAAAACTCACTGTAGCCACTTGCAAAAACACTTGTAAATAGGAAGAGCCTGAACAACAGACTTCAGAATAATTACTCTCCTCGTAGTCGAAAGCCATTTGTATGTCCAATGACTTACCCTATTATGAAACTTATCCAAAACCTCATGTCTGGATGAGTCAAGGAGTATTGAAGAATTTTTTTTAGACATATCCTCATTTATCCTCTGACCAAAGGCTATCAAGTAAATATCCAAAGTTCTTAAATTTACCACCTCATTTAATCTTTCCATTCCCATCAAGGTAGTATCATCAAAAAATTGTAAGTGAGAGTGAGGGGGAAAATTGTTACCCCAACTCCAACCCTGAATTAAACCTTGTCTAACCTAAGATTTGATAAGTCTTCCCAACCCCTTAGCCATAATAATGAACAAATAAGGGGACAAAGGGTCCCCTTGGTGAAGACCTCTAGAGGCACCAAATAACTTTGACAACTCACCATTGATAAGAATCACAAAGGATGATGACATCACACAACTCATGATCTAGTTAAGCCACTCATTGTTAAATCCAAAAGCCAAAAGAACTTTCTACAAAAAGGCCCCTTTGACTCTATCATAAGCTTTTGCCATTTCTGGCTTAATAAACATGGCCTTCTCCTTGGAGGACGACATAAAATGAATGACCTCAACAACAATGACAATCCCATCCAAGATTTTTCTGTTAGCCACAAATCAACCTTGCTCATTAGAAACCAAAGAGTTGAGCCAAGGATTAATCCTTTTCACAATCAATTTGTTAATGATTTTGTAGACCATGTTGTAGAGAGCAATAGGTCTAAATTGGTCCAGAGAATTAGCACCCTCCCATTTAGGAATAAGAGCCAAAAAGGTGGAATTCATGGCTTTTAGCATTTTTTTATTCTCCCCTACAATTCCCAAACCACATCTAGGAGATCCATATTGATAATATCCTAGAACTCCTAAAAAAATTTAATTGGAAAACCGTTTGGTACTAAGGATTTCCCTTTTTTCATTTGAAACACAATCACCTCCAACTCCTACAAAGAAATGGGATGAAGGAGAGCCTCATTCATCTCATAAGAAACAAGTGAGGGAATACAAGCCAAAATTAAGTTTTCCTCCTCAATCACAACAGGAGTATCTTCAACAAACATAGCTGCAAAGAACCAAGAAGCCTCCTTAGAAATATCCCCTAGAGAAGAAAGCTAGGCCCCCTCCGAAGACACCAAAAAAGTAATAAGATTCCCATTCCTCCTAGCCACCACAAAGTTACTAAAGAAGGCAATATTATGGTCCCCTTCTTGGAGCCAATTAATACGAGACTTTTGTTTTCAAAATATCTCCTCATGCAACTACCATTCCACAAGTTCCTTAGAAGCAATTTTTTCCTCATGACCCAAAATGTCAATTAGGCCACCATCTTGAATTTTTCAGGTGATAGAATCCAACCAAGCTTGAGCCTCCATTCTTTTAGAAAGAATTTTTTTGAAGCACTATCTATTCCACATCTTTAGCATATGCTTCACATATTGTAACCTCTTAGCAAAGGAGTACATAGTCCTACCAAAAGCAGGCCTCCCTTCAAGCCACCAATCTCTCATTAAATCCTAGAGAGACGGATCCTACAACCACATGAGTTGAAACTTGAAAGAGGGATTCCTAGAAGCTTTAAAGGAAACAACTGAGAGTTTAATCGGCCAGTGGTCGAAGCCTCACCAAACTAAGATCTCATAGCTAGAAGACCATCTATCACCAACCCAAAAACGTGAAACAAGAAATTTGTTCAACCTCTCAAAAATAGCCTCCTCACCAAATCTCCTATTATTCCAAGTGAAGATACCATTATTTGGTTTCACATTAATTAGATTCAGGTATTCAATGTCGTCCCTTAGGAGAGAAGTAGAAGGATCTAGTCTAGCTATGCCCCCTCTTTTTTCTTCCAAACAAGAAATAACATTAAAGTCACTTTCCACAAGCCAAGGAAGAAGTGGGGCAAGGGATCAACCAAAGCGAACATGAGCCCAGAGCTGCACTTTACCCAAAAGGTCAGTAGGCACATAGATATTAGTAGAAAGACAAGTTTCAGTAGAATCCAAACAAGAAGCCACTAAATAAATAGAGTGACTGGAGATCCACCATTGGGAAACAACCTTCCTTGGATCCCACAAGCAAGCCACACCACTAGAACTTCCAAGAGCCCCAACACACTAGCAACAACCACGATTCCAAATCCTAGGCACTCTATCCAACATACCATCAACTGCTAACTTAGTTTTGAATAAAAATAATATCAAGATAGTGAATCCTGATCATCTCTCGAATAGCCTTTGTCTAGGGATGCTATTCATACCCCTCATATTCCATGAGATAACTATCATTTATGAGACTAGGAGAAGGGGCAATCCAAGGTTTTCACCAACCCAAAATCCACTAAAGTTTCACCCATTAACTTAACCTTCTCATGGTCTTTCTTATGTCCCACTTTAGAAGGCTTCTTTGGAGGCCCCTTTTTTAAGGTCTTCTGCTATAAACCCAAGGCATGCACAACCCCAATGATTTTCCCAAAATTTGGAGACTCAATCACCTTAGAAGGAACCAGATCTGCCAAGGCACCAACCCCCTCCAAGGCCAAAGTCCTTCCCAATACTATTACAACCTAAGGTTGAGAAGGAAGATCTGTTTCCATCTGACCATCCTGCAATGTCTCTTGAGGCAAGTTTTGGTTATCATTCTCACCAATTTCTGTTGATGCATCACCCAAATCCCCCATACCATCATGCAAAATAGCTGGCATGCCCTCCTCGTGGGCTAGATCCTGCAAAGCATCAAAACAATTGAAGGACTTGTCATTCTGTCCATCTTTGAGGGTTCTTTTCAAACCTTTACTCTTATTACAAGACTTAACTAGAATAAATCCCTCCCCATCAACAATCCCCTCAACCATAGGGGCTTTCCCCTAATCATTCCTAGGTGCTGAGTTGGAGGGAGCATTAACAACAACATTTTCTTGATTAAATTGAGGGAATTTCCTTTGCAAATTCCCATACTCATGACAAATCCAACATCTAAATGAAAGAGTTTTGTAATCAAGTTGTTGGATCCAAGAAGAGGATCCCAAAAATTTATGTCCTTGATATTCTTCCCAATTTGAATTTAAAATATGATTGTCTAACTTAGATACTAAGAATTGGAGACAATTATGAATGTTATTTTAGGATTTTGGGACTACAACATTGAGTCAAGACTTGGAAGTGATTGTTTGTAATATGTATAATTTCATTTTAAATAAGTAGGGAAGAGACATTTTTGGTGAGAGAAAAGTATGCATCTCTGGGTATGAAGAGGATTATGATTTTGATATAGAGGATGCAGATAGGAGCCTTGATTTGTTTGTTAGAATTGTTCACACTATATTAAAAAAGGTATCTAGGAGAGCAAGCAAAGCTGCCAAATCAATATTGTCACCTACAATATCACCACAATTGGTTTGTACCTAACTTCTTAAACTTCTTCATGAAGGATCTTTGTACAAATCATGGCACGTAGAAGGTCTTGTGTCTAGCTATTGAAATGGAAGGATTTGATTGATTCTATCATGTTATTTCTTGTCAAGGGTATTTTTCACTCATTTATGAGAGAGGATGCTACATACAAATGCCACTAATCTTAGGTATATATGGAAGTATATCTCAGATCTTGGTTTGCTACTGTTAATGTCTTTTTTTGATATATGCAAGCACACATGGGATGATTATGGAATGAAACTTATAACTGTATTTTATGTCAACATTAACAGAACTACACAACAATCCAATTAAACAATGGTTATAGTTTAAACTTTAGGGAAAAAAATGAGGAAACATAAAAATTTGGAAAAATAATCTATGTGAAATATTTTATGTTTTATTTGATGAATCCTCAAAGAAAAAAAAATTATGAGACAAATCTGCATTCTTAGTGGTGACTATTTTTTGAAAATTTGAAAAATAGGCAATTCCAAGTATTATTCCCTAACATATTTTCTATTGTGGTGATTATTCTTCCACCCAAGAGGCATCCTTGCTAATAAAATTAAATGTCCAAATCACCCCTAATTGAAAGAGAGGATGTCCAAATATTAGTTGATCTAATGTTGGGACCATTAATGCCATTGAACTGGGTCTGTCCAAAAACCAAATGCAACCAAAACAAGAATGATTAATTATTAAATCTCATCCCCATCTTAAGTACTTTGGACAAGTTAACAATTTTATTTAGCAAATGGGATGATATAGTGATGCCTTTTAACATCAATGTGAAGAATTTTTTCATGCCTAGTGATTATGTCCTAATGCCAAATAACATTGCATAAAACACACAATAATGAAAACTTCAAAATGTGGAAGCATACACATATAATTACACCTTGAAATCTACTTTTCATTCCTTCAAAAAAAACTTACAAGGAAACCTCCATGTTGATGTTTCTCACTGCTGCATGGAAATTCACTGGACTTAGTATATTACAATGATCTCTCTATCTCTAGTTGATGTTTCTCACTGTGACACAAAAAAAATACTGTACTTAGTATATTACTAATTTAGCTAAAAATCTAATTTCCAAAAAATAAACTTTACTTACAATAACATCATTATCACTTATAAGGATGAGATGGAACATCAATTCTATATCACTAAAGAATAATCACTCATTAGATTTATTTAGCTAAATAAAAGGCTTTCACTTTAATCACTAAAGTGAAATACAAGATAGAATAACTTGAACCACTTGAATTTTTCAACACGTTCACACTGAACCTATGTGGAAGTTCCTATCCAAGCTAAAACTTTGACACTCCCTCTTAGTGAGGAAGTAATTCTAATTTAATCTACTAGCCACCTCTTGATTACTGCTTCCTAAAAATTAGAAGGCTCTATGGTGTTGCTAATCAATGCTATGTAGTTAGGAAACTTCTTCTGAGGCCTACTCTCCCTGAATGTGCTCTTAGGAGCCTAAACATGCTTCTTAGCATTCCTTAATGTCTATGTGACTGCACCATAGAAAAATGGCCCCTTGTCATTTTCATGGTCTTTTAGGCCTTTCTTCACAATGTTTGGTCTATTTTTCTTTGATTTATTCATGTAATATGGCTTGAATATGCACATTTAGGTCCTTAAAATTCAAATAATGGCATCTTGTGAAGGTGTTGTGAAGTGTTACAAAACATTTCTACACTTTTCTAGGCTCTATTCATTAAAATTAACCTAAAAATCACCTTTTCATCACTTATCAAGTCCTATTTTGAAGTGTTGTAAAGTCTTGTAACAATATTTCATGCTTTGCTAGGCTTAATTTCACTATTTACACCTTTCTTATGCTTTATTTGACCCATTTATGCCCTTATAAGGCTTAATTAAGTGTATTTTTGAATGTAATCCCAACAAACAACATTAAATGTGACTTAATTCCTGACACCCACTTTCAAGTTCAAGGTGGGACCCATTCGCCATGGGTGGTGAATGAGTCCCTCTTGGCTCAAAATTCAAAATATTTCAAATTTTCTTTCTGTTTTTTATTCAAAATTACTTGATGTCAACTTGTGATGAGGTATCATTGGGTTACTAAGGAAAAAGTGTGTATAAATAAGTTATTTTACATCCATTTTAACCCCCATTCATCAAGTTCACTTATTCACACATTCATTCAAGCATTCAAGCACTTTGTATCATTGAGTCAAGCATCAATCAAGCATTTAAGAGCAACCATGGACATATCTTCATATTTTCTTCAACAAGGGTTTGGCAAGTTGATAGAATTTGAATGTTATTTTTTTATTATTCACCTTCATTTCATTATTTCATTAAGGGTTTGATTACCAAAGTGGAATTTGACCAAGGAAAATCTCTATATCCTAACCCTTAACCATTTTTCCCTTTTTCCATGTGTGTTTGTAGACTTGTGTATGCAAATTTAACAAGAATTTAGGTGTTGAAAAGTGGAAAACAAGTCAACAAAGTGTTTCAAGTCAACTACATCATATTTCAAGCTTGGAGAAGACATTCTATCCGTTTTCTGTAGATTTGACTTCGACAACTCGACAAGCAGACAAACCTCAGATCTAGTGCTATAAAATTGTCCCTTGATTTCTTAGAATTTTTGGAGAGGACTGATTTGAACCATCAGTGGAAAATGAGTCCCACCTTAAGGCTGTAAATCTAGATTTTGTCAAATTCTAGATCCTGACACTCAAAAACCTGTTCTCGACAATTTTCATTAGAAGCTGGACTGATTCGCCATCAGTGGCGAATGAGTCCCATTGATGATTTTCTATGATTTCAAACAACATTTAGAAGATTCCAAATTCTCCAATCTCTACCCAAGTGCACTCTGATTCAACCCTTTTCTTTTTTGTTTTGATTTGTTCATTCATAGTTCATTGTTTGCATATCACATTGTGTTTTCCAACATTACATAAATCTTAGGTTTCACATACATAATCAGTCAATTATTTCATATAATTTCACTTAATTCATTCCATTTAGTTCAAATAACATCATACATTTCATAATTTGAGTGAACCTACCTAGACTTTTGGCTCTACTTTCTCCTTTTAGGTGAAAAACCCTAAAAGTGCTAGAAAGGATTAGGGTGCCAAAAATCTACGGTTCATTTTGGTGAACCTGCATATTGAGAACTTTACATTTCTGATTTCAATTGAATTTTGTATCCTTGACTCCATTTGAATCAACATTCAATGAGGGCATTGTTTTGTTTTTGCATCCTAGGATTTCTTAACTTGCATTAGTGAACAACTCATTTAGATTTCATTTTTGCATTACATATCATTGACAAAACTAAAAATCTGCATTTGCATTCTTAATTGGCATCTGAAAAGCATTAGAATCAATTTAATTTTTTTGAAAAACACAAAAAAATCTCATATTGGGACTCATTCGCCATCCTGGGCAAATTAGTCCACCTGCACATTTCAGACTTCATTTTTAGGCATTTTCTGGCATTTTTTTGCATTTATGTTCTTTGTAGTTACTTCCCTATTTTAGTTAGTAGAATTTTTGTTATTTGCATTTGGCACTCCTAGATTATCTTGCATTTGCATTCAACCCACCTTTTGTGGTGCTTGTATGAGTTTTTGGTGCCCCATTGATAATACTTTAGTGAGACAAAGTTCTAGACTCATGGATTCCCGTGATAACACTTTCGTTGTGGACCTTGGGATCTCAAGAGCTCCTACTCCTAGTATGGAAAATGGTGCATTAGGCATGGACAATACCACTTCTATGCCTTCACCTTTCCATCCAATGAATGTTGACACACAAAACAATTCCATCCCACAAGAAAATGTCATTAAAATTCATGAGGATTTTGCACACTTACAACAAGACTTGTCCCTTGAAAACATTTCCACCACTACCATACCAGCCATAGAAAAACTTCATAGTTTGATTGAAAGTGATGATGACTTACAAGTTATGAAAAAAATTGCTGAGATTTACAATAAACATGCTTCTTCTAATTCTCGATTAGCAAACATAGTGGCAAGCCAAGGAGGACCTCACATTCCTCCCCCTTCAACCATAGCATCTATACCAACTTATACCACTCCTTAGGTTACAACAACTATGCAATAGGTTAGTCATGTGGCTCCTTCTTTCACAATTCCAGCTAGCATTTCTAGTTCTATTATGGCATCACAAGTCCCCTCTACCACCTTCACCCTTCTTAGTGCGCCTTTCACTTCCCCTCACATTACATACACTCCATCTCCATTTTCCCTTCCACCTCATACCACTTACACCCATCCCATCATTACACAACTCCTTAATACTGTTTCATCCATGCAAAAAAAAATTTCCACCATTATCCAAGGTCAAAATGCTCCAACCACATATCATGTTTGTAGTAGCCCCTTATCCTTAGAAATATTATGTACCTCGATGCCACAGGGGATAAAATTGCCTAGGTTTGAGAAATATAGAGGTAAAGGAGACCCTATTAACCATGTCAATGCTTATACAACTTTATGTAGTTATTTTGTCCTTGATGATAAACTCTTAGACAAACTTTTTCCTAGGACCCTGAAAGATATTGCATTAGAGTGGTTTTCAAACCTTCCCAATCATTCCATTTGATCATTTAATGAGCTTGTAGATGCCTTCATAAGTCACTTCCAAGTTCATATGACTCCTAAAAAGACAATGGTTGACCTCATGTGCTGTAGACAAAATTTTGACGAAAAAGTAATTGATTTCATTTCACGTTATCAGTCATTGTATGCTCAAGTTGATGTCAAAATTCCTGATTCACATTTGTAGAAGATGTTCATTGAAAACTTGCACACAAAACTTTAGGATAAGTTAACTATGATGAAATTTCCTTTGTTCATGCACTTATGCACAACACTATGTGATTATCACAACTCGTTTCAAGTCGTGATTCAAAGTCGACTTCTAACTGAGCTGGGAAGTCTGAGAAAAATAATCAAAACAACACACAAAATTTTTGCAAACCAAACAAAGGCTTTTATAGTTCAATCCACCTCCTCAACCACAAACCCAACCTATTCCAAGTCAAGTGGTAGCTGTTAAAGCAATGGTGCCTTATACCTACGGGGACCCAAAGAGACAATTTACTCCCTTACCTGATACCCTCCATAATACAATGAACCAATTGCTCCAGCAACAAATGATCACCTTACCTATAGTAAAATTGCTTGATACCACCAAATATTTACCTCCCACCTTTAAACCAAATTCCTATTGGCCAAAATGGCCATGACATTGAACAATGTAAGCATCTCAAACACTTAGTTCAAGACCTCATTGATTTGGGTCGTTTGTACATTGCAGGTGTTAATGATAGAGGAAATTGTTGGAAATATGAAGAAGAACATCTCATTTTGTTAATTTTTGTTTGTCATTGATGTCACCATGATATATGAGTTTCAACTGCAAGATCAAGACTAAAGTTTCTCCAGTATTCTAGTCTGGTATCTAAACCAATATTTTGCTTAATCCTCTAGTATTTTGATCCACATTTGTTTTCTGGAGATTACTGTTTCCTGTGGCTTTGAGAAATAGTTTTTAGATGTGGGAGCACATACATTCACTATTTCATGTATCCAGTGCTTGTACAAAATGTTTTTTTCTTTTTGGTTTGAAGTCTATTCTTGGCTGACTTCTTTGGTAAATTGTGTAAAGGTGAAAACAAATTTTTTATGCGGATATATACGTGACCTATTTTAGGTTTGTGTTGACTTGTTGAAGTGTGTGGGTTATCTTTTTCGAAGCTTGAGGCCGACAAATAATATTTTTGGTAAATATGAAGTGCATCTAATTAGGCAGACCTAATTGATGCCTACGAAGAGATGAGGTATATATATCAGACAATTTTTGAAGAAGTGAAGTATGAAAAGTGAAGAAGTGCAAACATGATGAAGTGTGTTAAGTCTGTTTATTGAGCTTTATTTGGAACTGAATCTGCACTCATTAGGTGTACTCTGTTAGTTCATTTTCTGGCTGAAAGCCTTTCTATCATTATAATTTTGTAGGCAGTGAGCCTTTGTTTTTGGACAGTGAGCCACCCATTTTTGTAATATTCTATAACTGGTTATATAATATTATGAGCTAACACTCACCGTGGTTTTTCCCATCTTGGGTTTTCCACGTAAAATTTTTGCTGTTCTTGTGTTCTTTGATCTATGTTCTATTAATGCTTTTATTTATTTATGTTATTGTCTGCATTGGAATAATTGGATGGTATTTGATTAGAAAATCTAAGAAGATACTAATTCACCCCCCCTCTTAGTATCTTGGATCTTTAACAACAATTATTCCTTATGGGAGTTCTAAAATTTTACAGAATTTTCTTATTTCTCCATGGGTTTAGTATTCATTTTAAACCCTTGTCCCCAGGAGTGAGGAGGGTTTTATTTGTAAAGCTATGCAAATGTTATAATTGCAAGTTGACCTGCTCCATTGGTCACCAATTTCTTAAGTCATCATTTAAGCCATACTTGCACGTTGGTTTACCGACCCCTCAGGCTCAAAGCGCAAGTCATCATTTTCCATCGACTTTAGCTTTTTCCCTAAGTCAGGTCTTAATTATCCTGGTGACTTAAGATCAAATCATTTACCCTCAAGGGTTATATCGCTGTCGGCTTAACCAAGTCCTTTCCATTAAATGCTAACATTGTATGGAGTGCAGGTTTTGAGATTCGAGGATCCAGGATGAAATCTTGGACGTACCCCAACAGATCATGGATGTTAAGTGCCGACAGGTTAAGAGTAGTGAGGTTGGCGAAAAGAGGATGCGTGTCCTTGTATGATCATGGGGCCCAGTCTCCACTATCACGCCTCATGCTTGATGTGTCCAATAGACGGTTGAGATCAGATCTTGGGAACGATCTTCATCATTCCCCACTAGCTCACTAGGATAAAGTGAACACTAGTTAAGACTAGTGAGATTAGTGAGATCTCGACACCTGTCCCTATCTATTTAGTTTGTGAGGAAGGTGGGGCCCATTGACAGAGAGACTATCATCTGAGATGGATGAATATCATTGGTTGTGGACACTTCAGTGAAGCACTGCTGGAAGTCAAGGATGGTCAAACCAAGGCCAACCACTTGATTAGCCATCCAAGCAAAAGATCAAGGGCCTATATTCAAAATTGATAAAAGGCATATGAAATCCATTTTACTCTACAACCATTGTGCATTAATGACCAGATTTCTGTAGGAGTGATTGAATTGATCTCCATGCGTGCAAATATTTAATAGAAGACAATCATGAAGTGAGATTTGTAGACTTTCATGCACTTGTAAACGAAATGGTGATAATATGTATGCCAACAAATTTCCCACTTCATGCTTGTGCCTTTTCTCATCCAGTATTGGTAATCGATAACATCATCTCGCTCAATAAATAAAGATGAATGAGTTGTTATTCTTGTCATAGCAGCTAAATAGAAAAGTCCTCAAACTATTGTAGAGAGTGAAGATCAAGAGTGTGTTTGTGAGTGCAAAATGAGTAGGTCTAGTTCCATGTCGATTCCAGTGTAGAGATCTTCTAGAATTCACTCTCAGAAGCCTCACAGTGAAGATACTAGACACACACAAAGCATTCATGATGATACCAAGGAGAGAGAACCTTCACCAGTGATGGTTACATGCAACCACAAATTGCAGAACTAGGCTAGGAGCTCCAAGGAGACGAAGATAAAAGGAAACGAAGCTGTTGGGCCTTCCAAAAAAACTCGAAGATTTGATATGGGTATGGTTCGTTCGGTCCACAAAGTTCTCCTATCAACCTTACCAACAACCCATCAGAAACTGAGACAGAGACTAACTCCAACTATTGCGAGTATTTGGTGACTTTGGGCTGAGCGGTGTCATCTGAGGCGGAAGCATTGTCTATCCCTCCTTTGGCAGTTTGAACTCTGAGGGGAAGAGACATTCACTAACTCATTTGACTACAAAATACGACCAAACTTTCTGAAAAAAGATGTATAATTAGATGTATCGTCGGGTACTTGTGTATTTAATGTGAAATTTTAATTTTTTTTAAAAAATTATACTTGATGTTCATCGAAATTGCAATGCTCTTTGATTTTTGTCCCTATTTCGACATACACTTAAAGTTAACCATCCCCTTCCATCAATTTTTGGGCTGACATATGGTTAGCCTCCTTAATTTGTGGGCCGACGGGTATATGATTATTGTTCGCCAGGGTTCTGACGAATGTTTTTTAATAAATAAAAGTGAGTTCGACAATTTATCTATACTTGCGACAGTGTTTTGCTATACTTATGACAGTTTGTGGAGGTTATAGGCTAATTTTTTTGGGTGCAAAATATAAAAATTATTAGATTTTGTTACCTATCTATGATTAAAAATTATTGGAGTGTGAGTTTGATATTTTTTGAATATCTAAATATTCAAGCTTGGTAAAGAAAAATCATATCAGATAATATTAGTGCAAAACAAAATAAAGAGACACTTGCTAGATTGTGGGCTAGATTGAAAAGAAAGGGTGATGGGGAATGTTATTGTCCTTGCAATAATTGCAAGGGCTTAAAGACGAGAAGACTTTTAATCACAACAACTAAGAAACATTGTAGGCAACATGGTCATGGTGAAGGGGGAATGATTATTGTCCATTGGTAAGTTGTTCATTATATGTTTTTATATTGATTGAATTTGTAAATGTTTATATCGTTTTAACATTTTTTATATATATAAAAAATCACTTGATCATGATCATGGTTTATTTGTGTCAATCATTATTATAAAGGTGGGGTGCCCTAGGGCACATAATATGGATTATCATGGCCTAGAAAATGTGGTTTTGCAAAGCGGAGGAACATGGAGTTGTGAATATCGAAGATGAAGTTAATGATCCTTGATGAAGTACGAAAACCCACATACCCCCTTTGTCATACAATTAATCTCAACAAAATAAAATTCCTTGGAAATGCAACAAATCAGATTTAAAAATTTGCAACATGAACACTTGATTATTCATTCATAATTTGCTTCAAACATCACAATAACTTCTCCAAATTGAAAATAAAAATGGTGCAGTCTCATGGGCTGATAATAATAGTCTCAAAATTGATATAAAACTGATTTACAACAGAAAATTAATTTAAAGACAACAACTAAGTTCATCCCTTCAAATATTTTGCCAAAAATTGTGAAACAAGTTCATCAAACACTTGCAAAATTTAATACAAAGTCTACAACAACTTAGTCATGGATTCTCCAATCCAATTGCTGCTGCAAATGCCTCTTCAACCCTGCAAAATCATGTCCAAAATTTTCTCCAGAGGAAATCTTTTTTTTCCTTCCCAACCTGTCCCCAAAAATTGCCTTCAAATTCTGTTTTTATTGCCTTTAGAATTTTCTAGAATCTCAACTACCAGCTCAGAGAATTAAATAAGATTAAATTTCCTGCTCTCCACCACATGTACGCCATTTCCTGTAGCTGCAAAAATTAGACCTCAAAATAATAATTAAAACTTATTTAAAATCCACTTACAACAACCCCCTCAAAAATAGGATATTTTTAGCTTTCTTTCCCTCTCCTTTTTTTTTAATGAAATTGTAATCTCCTCAATTTAATTTATTTCCAGCCCACTCTTCAAAATGAAACGTCCCCTTCTTGGAAAAAGTCAAATTTCAATTATTTTAATCAAATTAATTGACTAAAATAAGCCACTCGAACTTTGTGTCTTGCTATTTTTGGCTCTCTTGCTTTTTATGCATTAAAACAAAATCTGCTTTTCTTATCTTAGGTACCCACTCTCTCCATCCCTATTTTTTTAGGGATTTTTGGAATCTCCAAAAATAATATTTTAAATGCAATAGAAAGTCTCCAAAACCCATGCCAAAATTTCTAAATTTGAATTTCAAACTCCAAGTTACCTCCCACACTTTTTCTCTCTCCAAAAATGCAATATTTAAATAAAGACCAATTATTTAATAAAGTATTTTGGCCCCAACATTGCAATTTATTTACCTATTGCATAATTAAAGCAAACCTTAAAAATTTAATACTTTCTTTTTGGTTGATGAGGATAGCCCTTTGACCATGGATGCTCTTGCATCAGACACCCGTGGTAGAAAAGAAATATTTCATGAGCTGCACTCAGAAATATTTATAGAACCTGTGCTTGTCTTGGATCCACCTCTCTTCTTTGTCCACTGTTATTTCTTTGTTCACCAATTTTTGCAACTTCACAACATTATCCTCTTTCATCTTTACTCCTCTACCCTCTATCGCTGGTTTAATTTCTCCCACTCTTTCCACCATGTCTTCTTCATGAAATTTCTTCATTTCAATGCCTTTTGTAAAACAAAACATTGCTGAAATCTGATTTCTTTTACTCAAAATAGCATTAGTACCATTATCAAGAGACTCATTCTGCTTTCTTCCTAACAAGGAATCATCCTCACAAATAAAAACATTTTTATGTACATTGTCCTCTAACAAAGATTTACCAGAAAAATTTGCATTTACCTTCACTTTACACTCCCCCAATTTAATTTCATCAAATTGATCTATTGCTGCAATAAAATCCTCTATTTCTACATTCTTATTGTCATCAAGGTAAACACCAAAATCTGATTTTACTTCACTTTTACCTGAAGCCTTCGTCTCACGTGAGATTAGCTCATCCCACTCTCTTTCAATTGCTGCCATTTGCATCAATAAATCACCTCCTTTACTTTCTTCTATGTCCTTCAAAGGACACTCTTCAGCTGCAGCTTCATCATAATCACATTCATCTTCACAAAAACATTTATCAAAAATAAATTTTACCTCTGTATCTTCCACTGCTGCAACTTTTTCTTCCCTTTCCATAATTTGATCCCATTCTCTTTCAATCTGTATGAGTAGATCATCCTTCTCAACTTCACAGTTGTTCTTTAAATAACTCTCTTCCACTGTTGCAATCACTGTAGTCTCATTCTCCATGTCTTCCAATAGGCATCCCTCTTCAGGTTCATCAATCTCTTCATTCTCATACTCTCCTTCTTCCTCAGTGTCGCATGCATGACATACTGCTGCTTCTTTCTTTCCTACAGTCAAAACATCATTAGAAAGATAAAAATTATCTTCAACTCTTCTCTCCTCTTGTTTCCTCCTTTCAATCTCATCCCTCAATTCATTTATTTGCTACTGCAACCTTATCATTTCTCTTTCTCTGAGTCTCCTTTTGATTACCTCTAGTTTGGGAATCCTTAGAATCCATCTAATGATAATGCCCTTTCTCCTTTCCATTTTCCAGGCTTCTCAAGCCTCAACAACATAACTTTTTCAAAACCCTCAGGTTCTTCACATGTAAACTGCCTCACATTTGGCGATCTGTTTACAAAAATCTTCACTCTTAGGTCCTGGTGCATACTCTGCACTCTCAAGATCTTCTCTCAAGATCTTCCTGCTTCGACCCACACTCACAGGTCCTGCTGCAACTGCCTCACATTCGGCGCTCTGCTACAGACTCAGGAAAACTTGCTCTGATGCCACTGATGAAGTACGAAAACCCACATACCCCCTTTGTCATACAATTAATCTCAACAAAATAAAATTCCTTGGAAATGCAACAAATCAGATTTAAAAATCTGCAACATGAACACTTGATTATTCATTCATAATCTGCTTCAAACATCACAATAACTTCTCCAAATTGAAAATACAAATGGTGCAGCCTCATGGGCTGATAATAATAGTCTCAAAATTGATATAAAACTGATTTGCAATAGAAAATTAATTTAAAGACAACAACTAAGTTCATCCCTACAAATATTCTGCCAAAAATTGTGAAACAAGTTCATCAAACACTTGCAAAATTTAATACAAAGTCTACAACAACTTAGTCATGGATTCTCCAATCCAATTGCTGCTGCAAATGCCTCTTCAACCCTACAAAATCATGTCCAAACTTTTCTCCAAAGGAAATCTTTTTTTTCCTTCCCAACCTGTCCCCAAAAATTGCCTTCAAATTCTGTTTTTATTGCCTTTAGAATTTTCTAGAATCTCAACTGCCAGCTCAGAGAATTAAATAAGATTAAATTTCTTGCTCTCCACCACATGTACGCCATTTCCTGTAGCTGCAAAAATTAGACCTCAAAATAATAATTAAAACTTATTTAAAATCCACTTACAACAACCCCCTCAAAAATAGGATATTTTTAGCTTTCTTTCCCTCTCCTTTTTTTTTAATGAAATTGTAATCTCCTACAATTTAATTTATTTCCATCCCACTCTTCAAAATAAAACGTCCCCTTCTTGGAAAAAGTCAAATTTCAATTATTTTAATCAAATTAATTGACTAAAATAAGCCACTCGAACTTTGTGTCTTGCTATTTTTGACTCTCTTGCTTTTTATGCATTAAAACAAAATCCGCTTTTCTTATCTTAGGTACCACTCTCTCCATCCCTATTTTTTTAGGGATTTTTGGAATCTCCAAAAATAATATTTTAAATGCAATAGAAAGTCTCCAAAACCCATGCCAAAATTTCTAAATTTGAATTTCAAACTCCAAATTACCTCCCACACTTTTTCTCTCTCCAAAAATGCAATATTTAAATAAAGACCAAATATTTAATAAAGTATTTTGGCCCCAACATTGTAATTTATTTACCTATTGCATAATTAAAGCAAACCTTAAAAATTTAATACTTTCTTTTTGGTTGATGAGGATAGCCCTTTGACCATGGATGCTCCTGCATCAATCCTATGGAAGAAGATGATCATGCGCTAGAAAACATAGTTGAAAATGATGGTACAAATACATTGATCCATGACACATTTAGTGGCACAACTGATCATGATGATTAAGATGACTTTGATGATTTTCATCATTTACTTGTACTTGAGAAGGCATATGAGCCCCTTTATGAAGGCTCCCAAACAACTCTTCTCTTTGCTATATTGTTGTTGGTTAACTTGAAGGTTATGAATGGTTTATCCAACATAGTAATCTCATGGATGTTAAGCTATGTCATATATGTCATCTTTTTTCATTTAGTTTTGATGTTAGTTCATCACTAGTAAATAAAGGATGAAATATTTACCATTAATATTCTTTATATTAACAAATTATTTTTTTGTTGTAGATTGATAGGTGAATTTTTGTTACCACCATCAAATATTTTACCTTGCTCATACCAAGATTTATCTGCCATTATGAAAGATATTGGAATGGAGTATCAAGCAATAGATGCATGTCCCAATGATCATATTATATATCATAAACAACATGAATTTGCAACAAAATGCTCGGAATATCATATCAGTAGATATCGAACAGATCAACTAACAAAAAAGGTGCCTCACAAGGTTCTTCGTTATATTCCCATTATTCCATGTATGCAATGATTATTTAGGTGTGAAATCTTAGCGCAATTTATGGATTACCATGCACGAAATAGAAGTGGAGATGACATTCTTCGAATTCCTGTGGATGGTTCTGTATTTAGGGACATGGAGGAAAAATAGCCACACTTTAAAAAAGAAGCTCATAATCTCAGGCTTTCATTGGCAGCAGACGGTGTCAATCCATTTGGAGAGCTGAGATCTATTTACTCGGTGTGGCCTATTTTTGTTATCAACAATAACATTCCTCCATGGATGTCAATAAAGAGAGCACATAATGTTGGCAATGATTGTTCCAGGTATTTGCTTACATCAATTTTCTTTAACGTAGTACCATCTCATTTGTCTTATTTGTTGCATAATGACTTATATATATTTTATTTAATAGTCATGTACATTAATTTATATATATTGTAGTAAAATGGTTATAATAATTATGTAATGGGTAAGTGCAAGAAGTTGAGTCCACTTCTAGTGGAAATGTCATTTTTTAGCTTTAAAATAGGTAGTCATTCATTTTTTAGAATAGGTACCCTTTTTAAAGTGGGTACTCATTCCAAAAGGTTTAAAAATCACAATTAATGTTTCTCATTTGGATTTAGGCTTAGAAAAGGCATTCTAACCCAATCTTTAGCCTTAGACCTACAAGTATAAGGTCATGACAATATCGAGAGAAAAAAACTATGTAATAATGGATGGTGGTGTTTTTTTTAGAATTATTTTATGAAATTAAAACCCATTTTAGATGAGATAGTGTAGATTCTAAATATGTTTTTTTTTTCAATTGGATTATTTTTTCTATTTTTAAATTAATTTATGATGAAATAGGCCAAATAAACTTGAATTATCAGGGATTTTTAGTAGTTTAATAACTTTTTATTAAAATAATTTTTTGAAAAATAAATTTTACAAAAACGTACTTCAGAAAATTCTTTTCAATTTGAAAAAAACAAAATAAAAAAAGATAAGTTTAGGTCATCTTATGCGTGACGTACATGACGATTTTTCAAAACACCAAATATGGCCAATAAAAAGTTAACAAAAAAAAATTATTCAATAAAACATTACAAAAAGATATGGAAAACGTGTTTAAGTGAGTTAAAAATATTTTCCCAAAAGGATTTAGAAAAATATGATTATTTAGGTCAAATTATGGATGACGTACACATGCATGGTATAGTATAAAAAAAATGACTTTTAAATAATGGTTTTTAGAAACACCCATTGAAAATCAATTTGTATCATCTGGGTATTAAAATAAATTACATATTTGGAAACTAGACTCTGAGTACTACATTTTAGGATTATTGAATTTTTTCAAGATTCCATCTCTAAGTGCTTCAAATTTTAAGGTCAAATGTGACAAATTCTGAAAATTAGGGAAAACACTTCCACTTTTTGGCCAAAAAGTGGACTCAACTTCTTGCTAACACCCTAATGTTTATGTTCATTCAACTAGGTAAGTACAAAGTTAAAGATATGAATGTATATATCGAACCTCTTATCGATGAGTTACAAAAGTTATGGAATGGCGTCACTATGTATGCTATCTCTAGACCAATAGGACAGTCAATTTCAATTCCATGCAATGCTTGTATGGACAATTCATGATGCCCTAGGGCTAACACATTTTTGTGGTATGTTATAAAATTTGACTACACTAACGATATTTAATTTTATGAAGTAGATATCATGCATATTTTTTAAATAATCTATTCATTATATATAATTATAAAAATTAACATATTTAATCCAATTATATATGATCTTGCAGGTCTTCAAACAATAGGAAAATTTGCATGTCCAGTTTGTGGTCCAAAGATGAAATCTTGTCAGTCAAAAAGTTTAGGAAAGTAGGTGTTTGATGAGTATAGGCACTTCCTCCACAGAAATCATAAGTATTTTACTACCAAAAAACATCTTTTCAATGGGAAAGAAGAGACTACATCAAAACCACAAAGAATGACACCTCGCCTATGGAATTTGGAATATAATAGAATTAATCGTCAAGGTTATACATCAGATCAAATTGTTTATCTATCATATATGATATGTTTGGAATTTATATTTTTATATTATTTTTTGTTTACTTACGCCATGATTGACAATGATTGTTCTTGTTAATTTGTTTAACTTATATGCTTCATGAAGGTTGTCAAGGAATTAATGGTTGGTTTCCACATGGACTGAAAAGTTATCCTAGACAATTTAGTAGGTCGCCCTACTATGAGCAGCTACAAATTGTGCATTTGTTTGATACAATGCATATCAGAAAGAATAAAACATAAACGTTATGAAAAATATTGGATGGAGGGCATGACAGAAAAAATTGTCAAAATTTGTAGTGACATTCAGGAAGTGAATCATGCAATGAAAAATTTCATTCAATTAAATAGCAATGGAGACCAAATTAATATAAGCGCCCTTCCTTGGTTATTAACAAAGCAACAAAACAATGCTATAAAAGAAGTCATACAAAAAATTGGATTTTCCATAGGATTTGCTGCAAACATAAACAATATCATAACAAAGAAAGGTGAATTTGGGTTAGGGATAAAAACGAATGATTGACATACATTTATTAAGGTAATTAGTCTGGTATAATTTATATATATTTGTATACTGCATGTACTTTTCAGTGTATTATGTTTACTAGTTTTGGAAAAATAATGAAAAGATCATTTTATAATTGTTGCAGTACATTCTACCTCTATCTCTCCCAAACAACTTCGACAACAATGCCAAGCAAGTTATATATGATCTTGGAAAATACATGAGGTAAGTAGTGATATTTGTTCAATTCGCTGTATAGATCTTATATTTTCCATTTGTTTTACTTGTTATGTAATATATTGTATATTTTTGTTAAATCTTGTTAATATATTTGCGCCTTGAATCACTTGTAGATGGCTGTTATCTAAAGAAATCCATAAAGAAGATATAAATTATTGGAGGAGAAAAATTCTCCATCTAATGTGTGTGTAGACACCTAAATTTGGACACTTAATTTATCCAAATTTATCCCCTTTTGTCCAAGCATCCCCTTATTTGCATTAATTAAGTAATATCGCTATTATTTAATTAATATACTTAATTCCGCCCAATCCCTAAAGTATTTAATTAATAAATAAATACCTTATCTATTTAATCCTCCTTTTCATCAAATGAATTGAATAAATATGACATTTATTTAATTCCTCACATGTTACATTCCTTTCTTAATCCTAATTATTCTCCTAATCTCATCATTAGGGATGTGCACATGCCTAATCCTTGATTATGATGTATCACATCCTCCAACTTTTGCAAGTTGGCTTCTAATATCTCTTAGCCACCTAACCCTCCTCTAATCCTTCATTAACTAGCCTAATCGACCTCTCAAGGAATTTTTAATTCCTTTTATCCTTCCAAAGAATATTAAATTCATTTTTCTCTTCCCCATGTGATCTTTGACTTGTCACATCAAGTCACATGTGAATTCTTCCCCTTCTCCCACTTGCCTCTAATATGTCATTAATTTGTCTAATCAGGTGCTTGCACAATCTGAATCACTTAATTAGGTCAACTTAATCTCCATGTCATTTATGAAATGTGTCCTAAGTCAACCTTATTAAAGACTTTCTCTTTTTGGAGAAGGCACCCCTTTCCCCATGTGAATTTTTAATTCACATTTAATCTCCCAATGCATTTCAAAGAATTTTAAATTTTTTCTCTCATTCCCATGTGGATATTTGAAATTTTTTTAATTCCTCACATGTCCTCTCACCCACATGTGGACAAGGACCTCCTTTATGAAGAGATCTTGTCCAAATCCCAAGGTACTATGTAGTACCTCTATATCATGTCCACATCATTTTTTTCAAGCCACTTCACATGCCACATGTCAAGATGTGAGAGCTTGTGAGTTTTCAACTCACCATAGCCCTACATCTTGGCCATGTGGGTTTAATATCAATCGTCCATTTCTCTAGAGAATCCAAAACTCTCTATGAATGCCCCCTCTTTTCTCTCATTTTGGAGGGAGATCATTGTGCTAACTAAACTCTTGCAAATTTTTCTCTTGAGCCATACTTAGCCAAATACTTGCACTTGCATCCATTTTCACCTATTTTCCATTCATATTGTATCTCAATCAAACATATTTTTCCATCAAGAGGAGCATATATATCACATCAAAAATCAGAGGGCCAACCTAAAAAATAACTCAACGAGGTAAAATGTTCCATTTTGTTTTGTTAAGCTAATCATTTTTCCAATCTTGAGGTGTTAGGTGTTTAGGTGGTTTTCTTGCATATTTTGTGTTGCTGCTTATTTCTGGGACCACATTTTCTCCTGATCACATTTCTGGCACGCCCGGTGGGACCCACAAACGGGTCTATATCTTTCATTTTTGTTATTTTTTTCACTTTTTGTAGGTGTAGGTTGTAGAGAGGCAGACCCGACCTGTAGAGGGGTAGACCTGACCTCGAGGGGTGGACCTGACCTGACAGACAGGTGGACCTAACCTCGAGGGGTGGACCCGACCTTGTCTAGGGGTAGACCTGCCCTCCATAGACTCTAGAAACTGATATTTTGTAGATTTTTCACAGAGGGGTGGACCTAACCTTCAGACAGGCGGACCTAACCTAACAAAAAGGTGGACCTGCCCTCTAGACAAGTGGACCTAACTTGCAAATTGGCGGACTTGACCTGGACAACTTTTTTAAAAGGTGAAATTTTAGTTTTTAGCACTTTTTTTGGCTGTTTTAAGTGTTTATGACCTCCTAACATGTCCTGTTTGAGTCTGTGCAAGCATATAATCAAAATTTGGCAAGATGTAAAGATGAGAATCACTAATAAGTTTTCTTGCAGGGTTAGTTTTTTATTAACTACTATTTGTTGTTTTGCATAAGTTAGGCACAGTTTAACTAGGGGTGTCAATTAATCTTGTGTGTTGTGATTGATGGTAAGCTATTTGACATATCCAATCCCCTTGCACCATTTGACGATCTTGGGTGATGAGAAATCATAGCTTACCAAGTCCTTTTAGTCACCCTTTTTATTTTGTTAGCGGGACCTGCTTGGGGATTTCATCACCCCAAGGGACGATTCTAACCACGTGTACCAGTGGAGTATATAAAGGAGGGAGAGTGAAAGCTATACCTCAATCCAACCATGTAATTGGTGAAGCATCGGGATGATGTGAAGAGTTGGTCTGAGCCTCTAGTATCTCGCTAAGGTTCCTAACTCACGCTTGTAATGGGTTTGTGTTAACAGTTTGGGCCTCACGTACCGGGTGTATATTGAGGACTCCTTAACAACCATGTTCATCCTAGAATAGAAGACTTTGTCAGCCATATCTCTCCTACTAGTCTTAGGATTGTGCTGTCTAAACTATCTTCTTTGTGCGAAACTAATAATTTTCTATTCAGCCGTATCCTTTTGATTGATGCTTGCTATGTTTTGGGTCCTTTTCCTTAGTCGTCTTTTCAAAACTCAAGTTTGGACCTGTCTAGGGGCGGACCTGACCTCCAAGGGCGGACCTAACCTCTGAACCAACCCCTTTTCAGCCCGTTTTAGCCAATTTTGACCAACTTTTGCCAGACAGGTGGATCTACCCTCCAAGGGTAGACCTGACCCATCCCAGGGGCAGACTTGACCCTTGATCAGTCAGTTTTATCATCCATTTCATCATTCTGAACCCCTGTTTCATCATTTTGAACTCTCGTTCTACCATTCCAATCTTTCATTTACTCGTTTCAAGTAAACGTTCACCCATTTCACACCTCCTTTCCTCATTTTGAACTCTCATTTTGACATTTCAATCATTCATTTACTCATTCCGAGTGAACGTTCATCTATTTCACACCCTGTTTCATCATTCCAAACTCTCGTTTAGTCGTTCCGATCATTCGTTTACTCGTTCCGAGTAAACGTTTATCCATTTCGAACCTCCTTCTATCATTTCAAACTCCTGTTGTACCATCCCGACCATTCGTTTACTCATTCTGAGTAAACATTCATCCATTATGAGCATCCATCTCCTTGTTTTGTGCGCCCGAACAACTATTTTTTTGACTATTTTCACCTGGGGGCGGACCTGCCTAGCCAGGGGTGGACTTGAGCTTTTCTAGGAGTGGACTTGCCCATCCAGGGGCGAACCTGACCTCCTCTAGGGGCGGACCTAACCTCCTCTAGGGGCGGACCTAACCTCCCCCAGGGGAAAACCTGACCTCCAGACAGGTGGACCTAACCTCCAGATAGGCGGACCTGACCTTTAGAAAACTTTTTTGGTCCTTTGTCTAGTCATTCCGGGAGTCATTCCTTCATTCGAGATTGTCATTTTCATGTTTTGAGTAATCATTCACTTGTTTTGAACACTTGTTTCCTCATTCTGAGAGTCCTTCGGCCATTTCGAGTCACTGTTTACTCATTCCAAGTAAACATTCATCCATCTCAATCACCTAGGCTTCGTTTCGAGAATTTTGATTTTTATGCCGAAACTTCCAGAGGCCATAACTTTTGACTCGGGTGTCCATTTGAGCTGAAATTTGTTGGGTGGTTGCGTTATGAGGTGGCATGTGGATTCCCAATAACTTTGAGTCAATTGGACCTTGTTTGGCCACATATTTGGGGCCTCAAACTTTCATCTTGACCCTCAAAATCGTAATTTAGTATTTTTTTTCAATTTTTGAAAAATCATTTTCGTTAATAACTCAGAATGCATGTCTCAGGTTTGGGATGTTAGTTGGAAATTCATCCTATCTTAGTTTTGGGTATTTTTTTGGAAAAAAACTAGACTCTCAAAAGTATGTCCGCGAAGTTTCCTAAAATGGCAAAATTTGACAATTTTTGAAAATTGCCAAATCTGGAAAAAACTGATTGTCAACACCTTACGTCCTTTAAACCACAGAACTTGTGGTAGAATCAATCCCATCATATCCTCCAATCATTCTAGTCTAGGCTTCAATCTAATCCTAATTTGACCTTTAATCTAATCCCAATCTGAGCTTAACCAAAATCTTGATATGAGCTTTAGTCCATCTGCAGTCAAGATCTTTGGATATCGAAACAAATCTTAAGATCCTTCCCTCCATCTTCTTCAATTTTGTCCTATTCATCCCTTCATCCATTCTGAGAGTCATTCTCCTAATCTAAGCATTCGTTCATTCATTCCAAATATTTGTTCACCTGTTTCGATCAATCATCTACTCGTTCTGAGTAATCTATCATTCATTCTGAGCTTTCGTATTCTCATTCTGAGAGTCATCAATCTATTATGAGCAGTCGTTTACTCATTTCGAGTAGTCATTCATCTGTTATGATCAATCGTTTACTCATTTTGAGTATTCGTTCATCCATTTTTATCATCCATTCCTCCAATCAAATCATCGTTTTCCCCATCCAAATCCCTTGAACTTTGCCTTGGGTTATTATCCAAATTGACCTAAGTATCTGATCTGATTGTCATCATCAACATCTGCTTAGGATTGTCATTTTTCCTAAGTCAGTCAATCATCGTTGTCGACCCAATCAATCTACTTCCATCTTAGAGTGGATTCGGTGCTGTAATAATCCATTTATCCTTTAATCCGATCAATCAATATCCTAAGTCACCTAGGGTAATCTCTGAATGGGGTTTTCCAATCCCTTTCGTCATCCTATTCAATGCATCATTCAATCTTATTAATCATCAATCGATCTCATCCAATCCAATCCAATCACATCCTTATTTAATCACCTTCGACCCAATCAATCTACTTCCATCTCGAAGCAGATTCAGTGTCGTAATCATGTTTTGATAATGAAATCCGATCGTCAGACTCAATCCCATCGCATCATCCAATCATCCTATTTTGAGCTTTAATCCAATCCCAATCTGAGCTTAACCTAAATCCTGATTTGACCTTTATTATATTCTCATCCAAAATCTTTGATCCATCCTCTTTATCCTTTCATAATCATGAATCCTTATCCTCCATCAATAGTAGTCAAGGGAAACCCTAATTACGTCAAAAACAATAATGGAAGTCTTGTCGATTAAGAAGAATATGACATAGATCCCCTTACACTATCATTGCTAGTAAGTTTTCTCCACCTACTTTCCAAAATCCAATCACCCCTTTGAGTTATCCCATGATGTCTTCATCCATGCCTAATCATGCTCCTTATGCTACCTTTGACAAGGGATATCCATCATATCCATCATATCCTTCATCCACATCATCCTCTTATCCAACACCCACATCCTCTTATCCTAGTTTTCCATCACAATACCCCTATCCTAATCTCCCATCCACATCCTCCTATCTCAATCCTTCATCAACATATACCCACTACCCTAATCTTCCATACCAATTTGCTCACCCTAATCCTACATTCACACCTTCCTATCCTAATCTAACATCCACATCTTCTTATCCTAATCTGACATCCGCATTTCCCTATCTCAATCAGCCATCTCAATCTTCCCATCCTAATCCACCATCCCAATACCCTTACTACAATCCACCACTCGCATCCTCGTGTCCTAATTCACCATTCCAATACCCCTATCTTAACCCTTCATCTAATCTTAATCCCCCATCTATTCCCAGTCCTGCATCCAATCCCATTCCCCCATCTAATCCTAGTCCAACAATCCCTAGTCCTAATCCCCCACCAATCCATAATCCTTCATCCACACCATCTCAACCTAGTGTATTCAAGTTTCTCACTCTAGAAGTTCTCCAAGGACTTATAACAAAGAAGACATCTCCCACTCCATGCCTTGAAGTTGTGGAATCATGCCATCCCAACCCATCATCCACTGTCATTAGTGACGAGACCCTTCCCCACCCAATACCTATCATTGATGATACCACCCATCACACCACTCAAACCGTCGAAACCATCACATCCTTTGAATCCACTGAGCTCCCATCTCCTACCATCACATCTACCGAATCCATTGAACACCCATCTTCTACTCCTAGATCCACCCAATCCACTTCTTCCACTCCTAGTGTCACTAAAATCCATTCCCATGAATGTTTTGAATCCTCCATCCCTCCATCTTCCCCACCTGAAGAGTCCCACCAAGACTCCATTATCATGCCTGTTGTACCCTCAGTACGCACGCCCTGTTCGGAACGGGGACCCTCTTTTTCTTTCGCCTTGCCAGGTCATTTTTGATGCCGCCTAATTTTGTGTGCCCCGTTTTGGTGTCCTAGATGGTTAGCATACATCCAAAGTCTCATCATAAGTTGACCGTACTTCTCCCTTTTAATTTTTTCAAGTTCTGGTGCCTTGCAGGGTCTCTCTGGTAGTTTGGCTCTACCAATGGCCTTAGGCCCAACCGGGCCCGCCCCTTCAGGTTTCCTTGGCCGAGCTTCCTCATCATGTCTGCCGTCTTGGACAACGGATGGATTCTGCCTTCTTGGGCCCTGGGTCCCAGATCTTTGTTCTCCGTCCAGTGAAAATTGTGAAGTTTTTCTTGACTACCTTAAAACCTTTTGGGCCCGAACCTCCGGACTTCCGCCTGACGATTGCCCGAACACTTTAAATTGCAAAACTACCGGCCGCCCTTAGACCCGCCGGGTCCCGAAACTCCGTTTCTACTCGGGCTTTCCAAATGGCTAACTCTGGATGGCCTTCCGGCCTTGTACCTCTAGTTGCTCCGAAATCGATCCAAATGAGCTCAAAATTGAAATCTGATCTCGACCCACGTGCTTAATTTTGGCCCTCTTTGTTACAAGCCTTTGAACCATCAAAATTTAGTTGGGAAAGATCTCCTGGGTCGCTCTGCCCTGTTTGCCCTTTCAAAATAGCATTCCTGCTAGGGAAGTCTGAGCCTCCGGGCCCAGATTGTCCGAGAGCCCTCAATTGAAAGACTAATGACATCAGGAAGTAGAAGTATCATTTTATGAACGATAAATCATTTAAATTTGACTTTTCCCATGGGATTTCAACTAACATGAAGACTTTCATGATCAATTGTACTGACTGTGCCTTTGCTTGCAGAATATATGGAATCGAGTGTAGGACCTTCGGGGGTAGCTATGGAAAAGGAAAAACGAAAGAAGTTGGGAAAGACTGCTCGAGGAAAAGAGGACAAGGACCAAATGAAGTACTAGTTCCAGGGTGAACCGTTGCACTCAAAGGTTGCCATGGATTGGAAAGAAATCACCGACACCAATATAGGCCATGTCAATATTGACGAGTTTACACAAAGGGATCAGGGCACAAAGTACGATGAGGACTGAAAGAAGCTAGAAGATAATGCAAAGAATGGAGCTACCAAATGCTGCGGTACGAGATTATTGAGGTAGACAAGCTCTAGCCGGTCATTCTAAAATTCATAGAGTATACAGCTTCAAAGAAGCAAGAGGACAACCCTCTTGGCAGTGAAGAACTCCGCAAGGAGTAGCTACAGTAAAACAACAATCGGCAAAAGACAAAATTACTACAGTGCTGGCACTAGATGACGAAATAGGGAGATGACAAAATGTAATTTTAAATTGTAATATATTGGGGGTTGGTGAAACCCTATTTTGTAATGAATTTTGGCCACACAATGAGAATTAATCTTGGCCATTCATTTAACTTTTTGGGCACTATAAATAGGGGTTTGCCCCTCATTTGTAAGGGTTGGAGAGCTATTGTAAAAGGAATTTTGCAGTAATAGAAGACATCATTGCATGATTTTTCTCATCTTGCATGTATGGTTCTACCTTCCATGTTAGTTTTAGTATTAGTTTCTTGAATGGATGTCATGATGGTGATGCTGTTATAGTATTTGATGAGATTTTAGCCCATACTTTTAGCACTTGTTGATGACAAGCTGCTGTGCAAAGTTAGCCCGGGCTTCTTTATGTCATTGCTGCAACCTAGTTCAATTGCATGTTCATGATGTGTATGTGTAATTTGAAAATCAGCAGACCTTAGAAGATTGCACTAGTTTTTTGTAGCTGTAGGTTTCTCTTGGTCAAGCAAAACTTAGTTTAGGAAGCCTGTCTACTGTAGCAACCACCATTGTTACTGTTCATTCGTAGCTTAGGACTAGAACACCTCTCTTAACCCTTCTCCTTTTTCTATTTATTTTAATCCTTGGTTAGAGTAGGATCTCAAGCATCACCATGAAGCTAAATCAGATGACCTTGATGATTTTCAGCTTGCTATTTTGAGTGGACAGCCACTATTCATTCACTTCTAGCACTTTGAAACTACATTTGCAAACCCAACTTCCCACACTTTGTAACTCATCCGTAAGTCTACCTTGTGATTCCAGCAAATCACATCAAACAATTGAGATATTCCAAGCACTATCAAGACCTAACATTAGAGACCTTGGGATAGTGTTCTGCAATTTGATTGTGGAAGATTGTTTTTCAAGAGAGGTAGTGCACCTACACACTGCCTGTGTTGAGAAGTGCATAAAAAACACATTAACAAAACTGGCACTAGAAGGAGGGCTTGACTTGTTGGGAATACAAAGCTAAAGGTTGGAAGTGATTCATTTTATGCCCTCCTCCTCCTAACACCATCAACATAACTGGCATTAGAAGGAGGGCTTGACATGTTGGGAATACAAAGCTGAAGGTTGAAAGTGATTCATTTTATGCCCTCCTCCTCCTAACACCATCAACATAACTGGCACTAGAAGGAGGGCTTGACATGTTGAGGCTACAAAGCTGAAATTTGGAAATTGAAAAGAGCACGTTCAAAGAAGAAATTTGGGATAGGGAGATCTCTTTTAATGCCAAAAATCAGAAAATTCTGAAGGCAAGAAGAAGCTGAGTCAAAATGGAGCAGTATGCACAAATTGACATCACTCAACTACATGCAGATTTGAACAAGAGACTGAAGAAGCCATTGTAGCAATTTGCAGTGGTAGATAGATGTCAGATCCATTGCACTCACAGGTACAATGAGTTGGGGTGTCTGACTTTCTTGAGCAGAATTGAAAAGGTCTTGCAGGGAGAAATTCCCTTTTGGGAAATATACCAACCCTTGGCCCCTAAAGACCCATAGGAAGAATTGCAAACCATGGCAACCAAGGCGTTGAAGGAGCTGATGCAAGAACATTTGAGCAGTAAAGATGAACCAAGATTGGAGGAAATATTGATGTCTAGTTGGTGCAGATTTCACAATGCACCCCACTTCGAATTCACTTGCTCATCCTGCACAAAAATCATCGCAACCAAGCCAAGGGTTGTACGAACAAGTTGGAGCAGCCAACTCCCAATGAAGAGAAGTTATCCAATGAGGCAGAAGAGCTGTCAACATTCGAAGGACAAAAATGTAAGGATGAACCAAGAAATTTGATACAAGTTGATGTTGGAGCAGCAAACATTGAAGTTGAAAACCAGGAGGAAGAAGCAGACTTCACTAGGATAGCAAGGTGCCTTGGTGAAATTTTGATTGAAACTAATTTAGAAGGCCTTCCCTCCACCAATCAAAGGCAGTCCACTCCAGAAGAAGAGCAATTGGTAGGTGACGATGAACCAATGAAGTCTGCAGTCGTGCATGCTGGGATAGCTATCGAAGATGCTGAAGAACAAGAAGAAGAAAAGGTTGACAACATTGGAGCAGCAGAAAATGATGACCAAGGTATAAGTAAAATTAGATTAGAAAGCCTCCCCTTCACCAATGATAGTGATCGATGATCTGAAAATGCAGATTTGGAGGAGTGGGAGCAACCATTCACCACGACTGTCTACCATCAAGCTTCTTTTTTAAGTGATGATGAGGACCCGATCACAGAGAGATATGACCAGCTCGTCTCCAGGTGAGAAAAGGATTAGTTAGAGCTAAAATACCAAGTGGATTTGGAGGTACTACTATTTCCGAATTGGTGTAGACTTCATGATTCATCACACTCTGAGTTTTCATGCGAGCTGTGCAAAGAGGCTATCAAACAAGTTAGAGGACAAGTGGAGTAGCCAAGCGCCCGACCTCCTCTACTTGTTGCTTGGATTGAAATAGAAGACCAAGAGCTAGATCCAAGTGACAACTCATCTGAAGGCGGACCTCAAGAGGATGTTAGGGAAACAATAGAAGAAGGATGACAACACAATCTCAAGCCTCCAAGTGATGAAGTAGATCAAGTGGGAATGCTATCCACCAGTCATCAAGAAGTTCTTCCTTTTGAAGAGAAGTTGTGCACCATGGACGATAGGATTTTTGGAAAGTCTTTGGAGGGAGATTACGTAGTGAACTTTGGTCCCCTCGATGAGGTGCCATCAATTGATAACTTATTTCCATTGGGAACTCTACTACGAAGGTATGCTCATGCCGAGGAAGAGCACATCCTAGAAGATGGTAGCGATGAAGGCATACCACTTGCCCCTCCCGTTGATGAAATACTAGATCCTCCAGATTGGGAGAGGAGCTTTTTCTCCATTTACAACGATAGTGAGCAAGAGGAAATGACTGAACGTCATAATGAGATGCATGAACAACAAAGGGAAGAAGATAAAGGTGGGGGTGTTTTGATGGCTTCCAACAAGTATGACAGAATTGACCAACTACAAGATGCATCTTGGAGCCCTTCCGCCATGATCGTTGTTGATCCTCCTTCACATTCAGGGAGCTGCAATAGGATAGATTTTTCCATGTCATTATCCCATGACATTGAACATCATAAAAATGAGGTTAATACTTGGGGAAGGAGACGAGGCAACATACTGCTGTTTGAGGACAACAACCAAGTGGATCCCAAGTTTGCAGATGATCAATGTGGAGAAGTACTTCTTTTTGAAGAACTACCAACTAGGGATATAGGTCCCATTAGTAGATTGGAAGAGCTGTTTGCTGCCCCGTCCTCCCAGCCTTATGCAAGCTTAATGTCCAAAGTGTTGCACCCTCCATCGTGCCCACTCGAGGCTACCGATGCAACGATCAACAATGTTGTGCTTGCTCTCGACTATCCAATGCTGCCACCTCCATGTGATGACATCCAGGTTTTATCCTTCCTTGCCCCTATTATTTCTCATAATTGTACTTATTATTTTTATTATGGGAATGAGGGAAAACAAACATGTTTATGGATTAACCATGGGTTCAGCAAGCCTCCTCAATTGTTGATTTTTCATGATGATGTGATTAAACTTGAGTGTTGCAATGTTGAACTTCCTTTTTTTGAATATAAAGATAAGTTTGCATGGTTAAGAACAATAACAATCACCCGTTTGCTTGTGCATGCACTGTGAAATCCAATGAACGTTAATGTTGGCTTGTCCTGCCTGAACATAGTGCTTTGTAAATATCTTTGTACATAGCCTGTTTTGAGTAGTATAGGTTTCTTGTAAATACTCTGCTTTCCTGCTTTCCTTAGGTTAGTTGGTGTTAGTTGGTTGCTTGCTTTGTAGGTTGTTTTATTTTTGTTTGCTTTCGCTTTGCTGCTATTTTGCTTGGGGTCCGTCTACTTTTAGCTGGGCACATCTATGTGCACAACAACCATACTTATCGCCTAGGGTTGTTCTACGTATTTCTTTGTCAAACTCTAATCAAGTTTTTAGAGTGGATGGTGAGGATCTTCTGTTAGTGTCAAGTGATCTGGGTGTTTGATTCAAAGAGGATAAGTTGTTGGTTTAGTCTGACTCTGACGTATTTTGAAATATAGCTCTTACACATCTTAAGTATCCGACAGTCACTGTAGGGCCTTTTGTGAAGTCTAGTTAAGTGAAAAATCTAAAATTCTGCTCCAGCGCCACTGTGATTCTCAGCCCTGAGCGTGAGCTTCAATGCTTGCGGGTTGAAATAAAAGAGCTGAAAAGAGAAAAGAAAGAAAAAAAGAAAACATTGAAAATTAAAAGAAAGAGAAAATTCAACTTTTTAGGGGTATCTGAGCAACTCTACTAGGGCTATGGACGCCTGACTGGTAGTAGAGCAATGTTTAAGAGAATCACAACAACCTCATCGGGGCTATGGACGCTTGACTGGCAGCAAGACAATGTCCTAGATGCTTTTGGAGTTAGAATAAACTACGTAGCTTAACTTGACGGAGCTTGGGTTCCTGTAGTAACTGAAGGATGGGAATTAACACAATTGCACACACTTGGATTTTCAGCATACTGAAGGTTGGGTTGGCTAGTGGTTTTGATCCTTTGGTTGGGCATCTAGTTTGTTTGCCCTAGCATGAAGGTCAGAACCAGAGATTCTGGGTTCGTGATTCCAGTTTGTCATTAAAATGCTCAGGAGCATTTCCCCAGCGAGTCACCATTTGTTGTGCCCTCAGCACACACACCCCGTTCGGAATGGGGAGCCTCTTTTTCTTTCACCTTACTGGGTCATTTTTGATGCTGCCTCATTTTGTGTGCCCTATTTTGGTGTCCTAGGTGGTCAACATACCTCCAAAGTCTCATCATATGTTGACCATACTTCTCCCTTTTAATTTTGTCAAGTTCTGGTGCCTTGCGGGGTCTCTTTGGCAGTTTGCCTCTACCAGCAGCCTTGGGCCCGCCCCTTTAGGTTTCCCTGGCCGGGCTTCCTCGTCGTGTTCATTGTACCGTATGGTAGATGGATTCCACCTTCCTGGGCCCTGGGTCCCGGATCCTTGTTCTCCGTCCGGTGAAAATTGTGAAGTTTCTTGACTGCCTTCGAACCTTCTGGGATTGCACCTCCAGACTTCCGCTTTTGGAGTTCCGTGAGGACTTCGTCGTTCGTGACAACAAACTAGTGGCAGACTTCCGCCCTCTAGTCCCTGACTTCCCTTTTGCCACTGGTGATTTTTGAGCAGAATTTTCCAAGACGACCATTGCCTCATGTCTTTCCGGCCTCCGGGCCCCGGACCTCCCATCGTCATCCGCAAATTCAAAATCCACCAACCCATTTATTTTCCGTACTTGCATTTAATATGACCATTGATGGCGGTGGGGGTATAAATACCTTGAGCAACCTGTAATTCTCACTTGTCAATGTTGTAGAGAGAGGTCAAAGAAATTGCCAGAGAGGATCCCTGCCTTCGTTAATCATCACCCTCACACTTGTTGCCGTCACTTGCCGCATCGAGTGTCCAAGGTAGGTTTACCGTTTGGCCTCTCGAGCAATGTTTTCATGATTTTAAAGTTTAAAATGAACAACAAGGGTTCAAAGGACATGTGATTGATAAAACATGATGCAACGCACAAAACCTATGTTTTCAATTCTTCGGAAACCTCCAAACTGCCCTCGAGTTCACGACCGAAACTTCACCTTGCCGCGACCGTTCATCACCCAGGGGCATTCTCGTTCTCCGGGCCTGGGTCTCCTCTTGGCAGTCAAAAATAGAAAACAACAAACATTTTCCAAAGCGGCTATTTGACCCCCCGGGCCCAGCTCCTCGGACCTTTGTCGTCCCTTCGCCGTCGAGGTCGAAAACTTGAACATCCAAACTTGGTTGTGTTTTGGCTCTTCGGGCCCGAATCCCCGAGCTTCTATGTCTGGAAGTCTGCAAAGATGTCGCCGTTCCAAACGGCTGAGTCACCCCGTCCGCCTGAGCTTCGAAGCCTGCCTCTCCTTTCGCTGTCTGCTTTGCATTTGAACCCAACTTCCTGTCGCCCTCCCGGGTCCTAGTCCGCGGACTTCTGTCCCATCTTCACCGTTCTGAAAGGGAAATTCGCACCCGCCCTTCCAAGTTCTAGGCTCCGCCTCCCTGCTCGCTATGGAAACCCAAAATGTAATTTGACGTTTGACCCTGATGCCGGGTTTGGTCCACCGGGCTGCCCCCTCCAGACTTCCGCCCGACGATTGCTGTCCTGAACGGCGAAGGCATGACAGCTTCTCGGATCCTCAGGCCTGAACACTTTAAATTGCAAAATTGTCAGCTGCCCTTAGACCCACTGGGTCCCAGACCCCAGAGTTCCACCCTCGGAACTCTGTTTTTGCTTGGGTGTTCCAAACAGCTTTCCGGCCTTATACCTCCGGTTGCTTCGAAATCGATCCAAATGAGCTCAAAATTGAAATCTGATCTCGACCCACATGCTTAATTTTGGCCCTCTTCGTTACAAGCCTTTGAACCATCAAAATTCGATCGGGAAAGATCTCCCGGGTTGCTATGCCCTGTTTGCCCTTTCAAAACAACATTCCTGCCAGGGAAGTCCAGGCCTTTGGGCCTGGATTGTCCGAGAGCCCTCAATTAAAAGACTAATGACATCAGGAAGTAGAAGTATCATTTTATGAACGATAAATCATTTAAATTTGACTTCGCCCATGATATTTTAACTAACATGAAGACTTTCATGATCAATTGCACTGACTGTGCCTTTGCTTACAGAATATATGGAATCGGGTGCAGGACCTTCAGGGGTAGCTGTGGAAAAGGACAAAGGAAAGAAGTCAGGAAAGACTGCTCGAGGAAAAGAGGACAAGGACCAAATGAAGTACCAGTTCCAGGGTGAACCATTGCACTCAAAGGTTGCCACGGATTGGAAAGAAATCACTGACACCAATATAGGCCATGTCAATATTGACGAGTTTACACAAAGGGATTAGGGCACAAAGTACGATGAGGACTGGAAGAAGCTAGAAGATAATGCAAAGGAATTGAGCTACCAAATGTTGCGGTACGAGATTATTGACGTAGACAAGCTCCAACTGGTCATTCTAAAATTCATAGAGTATACAACTTCAAAGAAGCAAGAGGACAACCCTCTTGGCAGTGAAGATCTCCCCAAGGAGTAGCTACAGTAAAACAACAATCGACAAAAGAAGAAATTGCTACAGTGCTTGCACTAGATGATGAAATAGGGAGATGACAAAATGTAATTTTAAATTATAATATATTGGGGGATGGTGAAACCCTATTTCGTAATGAATTTTGGCCACACAATGAGAATTAATCTTGGCCATTCATTTAACTTTTTGGGCACTATAAATAGGGGTTTTCCCCTCATTTGTAAGGGTTGGAGAGCTATTGTAAAAGGAATTTTGCAGCAATAGAAGACATCATTGCATGATTTTATGGATGTTCTCTTTGATTTTTCTCATCTTGCATGCATGGTTCTACCTTCCATGTTAGTTTTAGTATTAGTTTCTTGAATGGCTATCATGATGGTGTTACTGTTATAGTGTTTGATGAGATTTTAGCCCATACTTTTAGCACTTGTTGATGACAAGCTATTGTGAAAAGTTAGCTTGGCCTTATTTATGTCATTGCTGCAACCTAGTTCAGTTGCATGTTCATGATGTGTATGTGTAATTTGAAAATCAGCAGACCTTAGAAGATTGCACTGGTTTTGTGTAGTTATAGGTTTCTCTTGGTCAAGCAAAAATCAGTTTAGGAAGCCTGTCTACTGTAGTAGCCACCATTGTTACTGTTCATTTCGTAGCTTAGGATTAGAACACCTCTCTTAACCCTTCTCCTTTTACTATTTATTTTAATCCTTGGTTAGAGTAGGATGTCAAACATCACCATGAAGCTAAATCAGATGAACTTGATGAGTTTTAGCTTGCTGTTTTGAGTGGACAACCACTGTTCATTCACTTCTAGCACTTTGAAACTGCATTTGCAAACTCAACTTCCCACACTTTGTGACTCATCCGTAAGTTTTCTTTGTGATTCCAGCAAATCACATCAAACAACTAAGATATTCCAAGCACTGTCAAGACCTGACATTAGAGACCTTGGGATAGTGTTCTGCAATTTGATTGTGGAAGATTGTCTTTCAAGAGAGGTAGTGCACCTACGTACTGCCTGTGTTGAGAAGTGCATAAAAAAAACATCAACAATGCCTCTCGCACGCGATAAGTTATTCCAGGAGCCTAATCCAAAGCATGCCAACATATCCCCTTCTCTAGATGAAGATCCTACCATCCCATCTAGTCCACCTCAAGATCACAGTCCCCCATCCATTCCATTCCATGATCCCCTTGTCATTCAAGATTCCACCACTCCATCTCCATATCCATCGGATGAGCCCACTACCACAAATCTAGATCCTATCATATCCCCTAATCCCTCGCCTGATACCACCCATCCAAATGCTGCTATCTCATCATCTCCCTCTCATGATCCCCCATCATCGCCTAAAACTACTAACTACACACCGCTTGCATATCCCCTTGGCACTCTCACATTTTTCTATGGTGGCCTCCTCACAGAAGAAAAACATAGTGTATATACCACCCATCGTCCTCTACCTAATAATGGACTCACATCATGTTTTTAGAATAACACAAATCCTATCATGGATCGCATGCTCAAGAAAATGAACTATCAAGGAAAAGGTCTAGGCCTTCATGAGTAAGGTATTTTAGAGCCCATCCAAGTCAAAGAACAAAGCTACATGCAAGGTCTTAGACCTATTTCCAAAGTCTCACAATCTAAATATGTTGGTACAACCTCTAGACATCCTCAACGAGCCTTTTCCAAAAAAAATTCTAGCTCCTCCCATCGCTCCAGCTGATCATATACTGCCATCCCTCCTCTTCTAAAGTATCACCTCAAAACAACCATCCACATTTCTCCTTCATCTGCTCCATCCATTTTAGGTCCTTATTTTCCTCCCTCTACCATCTCCCATCCTCCATCTACTCTGTCCATGTTTCCTCCAGGTCCTACATCTATTTTGGGCCCCTATACCCTAAAATCACCTCCTCCATCTCATCCTTTCATCCATTCAACACCTATCCATGTCATCCATCATAAACATCCCTCTCACATGTCCCCTAATATGGATCAACAAAGGCACATACCTACACATTCTCCATGTACACGTAATCCTCATAATTTTACCTCCATTGCTCTACATCATCCATACCCTTGCACCCATCCCATTGCTACTAAAATCACTTTGGATTCTAAAGTAAAAATACATAAATCAAAACATCCACATGAATCTAAAGCTCCCCATGTCCCCTCTAAAATACATGGTGGAGAGAAGAAAAATCTAAATCCAAATCAAATATGTAGGCGACAAAGGCCCACCAAAGAAAAGATCAAAACCATGTGGATCCGAAAGAAAAAAAGATGCAATGCATTCAAATGAAAAATCTATAACAACATCCAACATTTCTCATCCAAAAGCTAATAATTTTCATCTACCCTCTCCTAAATATGTTTAGGTCCCTATGTCCCGAAATTCACTATTCCGTCTCCTCCATTATCCCCATATTCTCCATCCATTAATACTCCTATCATTTCACATTCATCACCATATGTGCCAATGTTGGTCCTAAACTCACCACCCCTTCATACACCCACCCCATAATTCTATCCATACCCTTTCCAACATACCATCCATTACCCCACATATCTCCCCCATCAAATCCCTCTAATTCATCCTCTTCCGTAATCTATTTATCCTAATAAGATTGTACCAATGTCCAATAGTCACTTCGAATATGGGCTCTTAACACCTTGTATGGAACTTGATGCTTAAGTCCATCCATATCCTTATTTTATGTCTTCTAAATCCACTTATATTCCTCCCTATCCTTATCTATCTCCTTCTGCATGCTATCCAAAAAGTCAAAAAATCCAAAAAAATAAAATAAAAATCCAAAAAATTAAAAAAAAAAGAAAAAAAGTAAAGAGAAATAATTCGTACAATGGTGAAAACTTGGAAAACAAGCACCTTGGATAAGTACCATGATGAAAACCTGGCAAACAGACGTCATGTGTAAATCCCCATTTGCACTTGGGGTCAACTTCCTAATATGCATTCCCTCCATCCGCTATGCTTCCTACTATGCTTCCAACTATGCACCTATCTTCCTCCTATACATACTTTTCATTCATCCCCTCCATCCTACCTATCTTACACATCTTGCTTGGCATATCTCATTTATCCCAATCCTTCCATCCTCCTTGTGATCTTGATAATGATAGGGGAAAACATATAAACATGCTTTGGACACCTCTTAGCATACATTCTCCTCATCCGCATGCTATCCTAATCCTCATTCACACTCGTCTACCTTCCTTATCCACCCGTCATGCTACCTCCAATGTCCCTTCCTTATCCATGCATCCTATCTTCATCCATCTCAATCCTTTATTTTCCTATCCTTCTCTATTGCATCCTTCATGCCTCCTCACACATGACATATCTAGAGTGGGGGCATCTATCTTCCTTTGTGATATAGTCCTTGGAGACATCATTCATTCCATCAGAGCAATCCCTTCCATTTCCCTATCCTCATCTCCTTATCATTGTATCCATTTCCCTAGCCTTATCTTTTATCCCTCCAAACAATCCTTATATCCATCTCCCCATCCTTATATTCATATCCTTCCATCATAGCATCCCTTTTCATCTATCCATCTGCTAACGTTTTCCTCATCCAAATCCTTATCCCTCTATCCAATCCATCCAAAAAATTATTTCCTCCCCCATCCTCTATCCTCATCCCATCTCATAATCCCTTGTCATTGGTATCTAGCTATAGGCTACTCCCAACATAATCTAATGCCATCTATCTTATCATCATCATTTCTACTTCTTTTGCACATCTTTTCAATCTCCTCTCCTTTTTCATCCCTCATCTCCCCATCATCTCATCCTCCCAATTCATCTTTTGATAACTATCCCATCCCTGAGCTTCATGATCACTATCATCCTATCCAATCCAACATATCTATCTTGTCTCATCATATCGGCCCCATCATTTTATCTGCTTGTCATGGTTATCTCATCATCTTTTATCCATCATTTGTCTATCGTTGGTCTTTCATTGAACTACGTTGCCCCTGCGCTTTCACATAGGCAAGGTCGATCATTTGATCTACCCCCAAGGCTTTGTCCATCTGCTCTATTATCATCTATCGTCGATCTTCATTTTACGCTTTGATCCTTTTCTCCATCCTATCTTTATTATCCATCAAAGTCTCCATCATGGTCTGTCATCAACCTTTTATTGAACTATGAGGGCTTTGTGCTTTTATGTAGGCAAGGCTAATCTTTGATTGGCCCCCAAGCCACTAGGTCACTAGGATGTGTTAGTCTCCTATCTTGTGTCATGTCTCTTGTGTCGCATCATTGAGCTATGCCCTTATCTAGCTGGTTCTTAACAGACGAGATCCACTTGTATCAAAAAATCCAATTGTTTTGAATATCCTATGTCATATCGATCTTTTAGTTTAGTATCCATCATCGGTCTCAATAGGATGCATCCTTCCTAACAAACCTCATCAATCCCATCCATCCCTTTGATCCTATAGCAAAGGACGTTTGAAATTGATTGCGATCTTTTGATGCTTTTGGCTTTTGTTTATCATTTGAGCTCCCTATCATCACTTGTCATGGTTGCCTTGATCCATCATATCATGGTGTGCTTTGACTCGTCAACATAGGGGTGTATCTTGATATTTTATTCGTTGCTGTCTTCTTGGTTGTCCCACATAGTACCCACCAAGATCCCTAAGGCCTTGTGTTATGCTGGGGCATCCTTGTGTGCTTGTGGTTATGCCAATACCTGGCCTGACCAAGGTCATCTCGACTTTGGGGTGTTGGGATAGCCTTCTTGTTTAATGTGTTTGTTTCATGCATTAGACACTAATATGCCTTGGTGCTTTATACCTTGGTGTATCGTGTCTTCTACTATAGAAAAACTCAGTGCTCCTAAAGATGGAAAATTGCATTTGGATTGCATTTCATCTCCACGCTCTCATCTATCAAAATCCCCCCCATCCATTCATCCTTCATCACTCTCCCCTCCCAATCTCCCGTCCCCTTTTCATCCTTTCTTACCCATCACTTTGCATCATCTTCCTCATATACCCCTTGCATCATCTCCTCCATTTCGAGAGAACACCCATGTTCTCTTGAACCCACATGTCCTCTCAAGGGGCATCCTTCATCCTTAATTTTTATCATTTTTTCCCCTTCCTAGTCACTCCTTTGAATGACTGAGGCATCTTTCCCAATCTAACCATCTTATTCTAGGTTCTATGTTTTAATATTCTTTGAAATGATGCTACTTCGTAACACCATCTCAAAGAGGGGAAAAATGTAGACACCTACAGTTGGACACTTAATTTACCCAAATTTATCCCCTTTCGTCTAAACGTCCCCTTATTTGCATTAATTAAGTAATATCGCTATTATTTAATTAATATCCTTCATTGTGTCAACCAAACTCTTGAAAATTTTTCTCTTGAGCCATACTTAGCCAAATACTTGCACTTGCATCCATTTTTACCTATTTTCCATCCATATTGCATCTCAATCATACATATTTTTCCATCAAGAGGAGCATATATCACGTCAACAATCAAAGGGCCAACCAAAAGAACAACTCAACAAGGTAAAATGTTCCATTTTGATTTGTTAAGCTAATCATTTTCCCAATCGTGTTGTTAGGTGTTTAGGTGGTTTTCTTGCATATTTTGTGTTGCTGCTCATTTCTAGGACCACGTTTTTTCCTAATCATAGTGTGAAATGCAAAAGTGTCTACCTTAGAAATTTTTCAATGCACAAGAACACTACCTCATACACCAACTTGAGGAGATTGAATTGTGTGGACCTACACACATGAGGTCAATGTGGATGGTTGAGAGAAACTTAAATTTTTTGAAGGCTTTGGTTAGACAAAGAGCACATCCTGAGGATTCTATGGTGGAGGGATATATGGTATACCAGACCATGGTGTACATTACTGAATATCTTCCTAAGTTCACAACAAAGATCCATGTAGATCACATTTGGGATCCCAACTCCATTAACAAATTCGAAGGGGAGTACCTGATGGGGAAAGGTAGATTGATGAAAGTGAGAGGTAATTATAAGATGGTCATGGAGATTAATTAGAATACATTTTACATTGCCAAAATTTTGGTACATTTTAGGGTAACAGACAAGGCCAAATGCTTTAGACCTGCTTCTCTTCAGGTGTGGCTAAACTTAGGTGGGTCTACCTATGTGAATTGAGCAGACTTAAATGATATGATTATGTTACAACAGTATATTCACAATGGAAATATTACAATGAATAGATATAGTCCTAACCTAACATAAATTGTATGAGTAAAAATATGTTCAGTTAATAGATGTAAAAAATGAGATGGATGAACTAAAAGATAAAATATGTGAGAGCAGTGCCCTGTTGGGTATATAGAGTCTAATGAAGATCTAGAAAAGTGTAATCCATTATGGAAATAATTCAAACTATTTGGCACACAAATGTAGTTTATAACTTGTATAAACATGCAAAGAAATGTTTTTCAAACTCTACTTGAGACAAAATGACAACCCTAGTTATGTGATTCTTCTTACTAATCCAATTAATACTCCCCAGTTACTATGATTGATTAGAAGGGTTTAATATTTGCTTGAAAGAACCAAATAATCACATCACACAAGTACATCAAATGTGTATTGATAAAACAAAAATATGCTTGATATATCAATTTAAATAACATAAAAGTATCAAGATGGAGACAATCAAATAACTGTATAATTCCAACAAATAGTTGATACCAAGATTAAGCCACAATTTTAGATATCTTCATTAACTTCATCAAAATTCATACATGCATCTGAGTCTTTTTAGATAAAAACATTATTGCAAACTATCTATTGTATATTTCTCCTATCTGCCTATATATGTTTGGCACTATAAAACAAATATGAATACAACAAAACCATGAAAGGACACGTCCTTTCATAAATGTTTTTGCTTAACAACAATAACAAACTAGAAATTAGGCTCTATTTATCCATAAATGAACTTTTGAAAAATGATCCAAGTAATCCTATTGCTCATGTGTATCAGCATCTCCTAGCGTAGTCCGGATTTCCATCTACATGATCACAATCTTTTCGTTCTTCTCACAAGCCTTATCCAATGTCAAATTGTTTCCTTTAGCTGTCTCCAAGATTGTTTGCAACATTGACTCACACTCCTTTGTCCACTTTTCCTTTTCTTTCAATTCTCCTTCATCTTCAAATCTCATTGGTAATCCCTTCTTCGTGGCATCAATCAGACCCTATTCATCCCCTTGCAATTCTTTGTGGAAGTCTCTATGTTTTCTTGTAAACTGCTTAGTAGTATCAATAGCCACATTATCTGGAACATCTCTTCCACTTATATCTTTGAATTTCTCCTGGATTATCTTATCAATTCTCGTATGTTCTTGTTCTGTAGCATAATTTTTTGAATGTGTTCCCCAAAGTCTACTCAACTAAGTCATAAAACTGGCTTGCCTCTTCCTTATCATTGCAGTAAGTGCATCATATTTACCCTGTGAGTATGCACTTGATACTTTCCACTGGTCTCTTGTATGAGAACGCTCACCTTGTGTCAATTGCTTGGTAGATCCTAGGGTAATTCCCATCATATATTTTAGGTGATCATTTTCCCTGAGTAATCTTTCATTATTAGCTTTGTACATTTCTTTCTCCTTAACCAACATATGAATTTGAGCCTTATTCAACTTGGCAATATTGATGCCAATATCTGTTGTAGTTATGGGATCAACTTCTCCAACCTTTAATGTCATTACATGTGCAAAAAATTTCTCATTATCAATTATAATAGATTTCTTGTGAGGTGGATATAGGGCCCATATCATGAGTGATCCTTCATTTGGATTATACTTGGATCCTGCATATATCTCTGTTATGCCTTTAAGGCTGAGCTTATGTGTGGTATTATTATTCTTTAAGAAGCTATCAAAAACCAAAGCAGAGTTTAAATATAACACAAGAAAAATCATAATGCCTGCATCCTCCAAAAGCTTTCTTCCCTTCTCAGGGGTCATGTCTTTCATTTCTTTCTCTACACTCAACTTTAAGTTGCTCAATAATTTCCCTTCATTTTTTGGTGTTATATTATCCACTGACTCCCTTATTGATTTCCCCTTTTCCTTGTACATAAAAGCTCTAAACTATGGAGTTTTGAAAAATTCATCATCAACCACAAATGATCTATATGCCATCTTCCTTGTATCTGCATCTGAACTCTCTTCAACATCTAGTTCCCTAGGAGGATACTTGTATGCTTGAGTTCTTGATCGAGAAACTTTATTAGTTGTGCTGAGAAGCCTATCATCACTAGATGTCTCTTCCCTTGAAGACAACATCTCTACATTTGGAAATCCTCTATTGTATTCATCAACCACTCTTTCTACTTCTTCCTCCTCCAAATTCCAGATTAGATCATCATACTGATAGGGTACATGATCATACTTACCCAAGTTAATTTTATTTTTAACAAAATTGATGTACCCCTCTAGATCAAATCCTTTTCATGTTGGACCTTTCTTCATACTGTATTGCAACAATTTATTGAGAACCATATCATACCCATCCCTTGATAATATAATGAAGTCACCAAAACATAGTGTGTTGGGCAAAAATGCCTGTTTTCCAAAAGAACTTAAGTTCATCACATCTGAGTAATCCAACTGCCTAGCAATCTCCAAGTAAGAAATACTATCAGGCACTGTTTTGGGTAGGATAAAGGGCATGTCCACAAATCCATATACTCTGATCATAGTTACACCTTCCAAGCAATACCAGTATCCCCAATTGTGGTTAACAGGCCCATTAAATTCCTTGGGTTTGAGAAACCTTTTTATCTCATCAGAAAACAAATACTCACAAGGATGATTATACAATTTATACAATGGTTTCACAAAATATTCTTCAAAATGTATAAAGAAAGAATTAGCAAATCTACTGTCCCATATGGCAATCCAAAGTTGTACTAGTAATAATCCTCCCTCATCCAATTGTGAAATCCTTAGCTTCTCAGGCCACATCTTCAACTCTTGTCCATAGTAAAGTATCATATGCATAAGGATTGAATAATGCTTCAAGTGTAAAACAAGAGAGCCTTTCTTTATTGCCATCAATCCTGCATCAAGCTCTTTGAAAATATGTGAGGCATAATCAAAAGGTCAAGAGTTATGGCACTGCACATCAGTTGCAACTACCATTGGCACAATTGACATGTATTTAGGGGCCTCTATCCCCAACACCTGGCATGTTGAAAAATAAGTATACTTTAGGTATGGCTCAAATAGGTCAACATGAAATGGGGGACCATCACTATCTTCCAGTGGAATTGAGTTACCATCCTTCTTAAGTTTGTGTAATGGTAACCTCCAACCCTTGTATGTAGTATCCATCCTCTAGAATTCTCTTTCTAGCTCCTCATGTACAATTTTTTCATCACATACTCCTAGGTTAAACACTTCACAGATTGCAGCTTCTGATATGTGTATAAATTGTTTTCCCAATAGGTCACAAATAGATTTGAGCTTCAAGTCATAATGAACAACTAACACTTTTACCAGCTCTACATCCACAAACACATTTGGGAAGACCAATTTTCCTAGGTTATATTTCCAAGGGTTACACACTAGTTCATATCAATTCCTTTGGTGGTAATGAAAGATAAACAATTCATATCCCCTAATCAGGGTCCATATATCTCCTATATGCTTGCACTTATCTTCCAATTTTTCTACTTTAGCCCTAAGTTGTGCAGAGTGCCTAGCTTTTGGACCTAAGCCGAGCAATTGATCAATTAAGTCTTGGTTTAGTTTCCTTTTAGCTATCCCTGGCTCCTTTTCGGTTTCAGTCTTTTGCTTCTTCCCTCTAGGGTGACCACTTTCACTCTGTTTCCTACTTTTTACTTTTCCTAAGCTGGTACTTTCCATTTTACTCTTTATGAATCATAGAATTGGAAATTCAACTGTAAAAAACTTACAAATTTGTTAGGAAATCTTTGACTGTGCAACCCTCTGGCCCTTCGTTTGCTCTCCCACTTCCAATTCTAATTTTTTTTCCTTCAATTACTCCTCTTCAATTTGGGGAATTATCAACACATTGGGGTGGTAGTGCCACCATTAATGCCTTATCTTTGAACATGAGTGTAGATGATTTTCGAATTTCCCACTGTCACATCAAATGTTTTTTATTGGTAGGATAATTCAAACTTCTAGACGATCCTTTTTATTTGGGCTTAGCCAATGCTCATTGAACACCCTATTGGTCGAGGAGACGTTACATATTTTTCACCAATATCACGCAATCTACCCTTTAGATCCATATAAATATTTCCAAGAGCCACCCCAATGAACCTTTTGATCCATTCATATCAAGTTATCAGCAAGAGATCATGCATTGCATAGATATTTAGCAGTTTCCCTAACGTTATAAGTTTGCCCGATGTTCATTCCTTCGATCTCGAATATGTCACCAAGACTCTTACCGATGTAACTTCCATTGGCATGATAGGAATACATTTCAAACTCATTCCGATAGTATTTGTCTCGTCGGGTGAATTTCTTTGTGCTTCATCGGTGAGACAGGATGGGTATCTCATTGATGGTATTTTGTTGGTGAGACATATATACTCAGGCTGACCCATGGATTTCATTCCGAGAGCATTTGTCTTCCTAGGGAACTTCTTCATTAGTGAGACCACGCGCTGTATCTTTCCGATATGTATCCTCCTATGAAATTTGATCGGTGTGAAAGTCTTGACCTCTCGCCGATATGCCCAAATCACCCGCATTGGAATATAGTAGCTTATGGATCAGAGAGACCTGCACCCACTCATGCCAATATGGATTATTTATTCAAATACCTTTTTTTAGAGGAATTTTAAGGTATCAAAAGGTCAAAACTGATGCAATCATTGGTAATTATGGTGTGCAGGGGAGATTATAACAATTTTTATTCAAAATATGGACTTTATTTGGGAAACATATGAGCGTAATTTACTATAAAATTTCAAAATTTTATAGTTCCAACAATGGCTCCATCTGGGGATGAATGATTATGAGATCATTGCAAGGATTCAAATTTCTGGGAGAGTAAACTAGACTTTATGAATGAACTTGATGGAATGGATAATGGATATGAAGATGGAAATGACCCTATACTACTGTACATGGAAAGAATTTTTTATTTTATGATGGAGGAATTTTAGGATTGTCCATGTACTGGGAATTCCCATTCCTTTTTATTCCCTAAACTACTATGCATGGAGAATTTTTTTTGAGAGGTTTGTTAAGATTTCTCCATGCAATGGAAACCCTTAATCCTCTATGTATTTCAAGAGAAAAAATGCTTTAGCAACTGCCCATGTACAAGCAACTCTTGTTCTTCACCCGACATGTTCTGCAAGTAATATGAGTCTTCTCCTCTCTTACCAGTGACAACAAAGGGCCCTAACCATCATAAGGCTTCAAACTTCCCATGCTTTCCCTTCTCTTTACACCTAACATTCCACATCAACACCAGATCATTCTCCTCAAATTTGGTATCTTTAGCCTATCATCTTCATCTACATGCAATTCCTTGGCTACTAGTAAGTCCCTGTCAGGGAGTTCTTCATATTAATCATTCATCATCTGAGAGACTGTTCTCTGCTGTGATTGTGCTTCATTTTCTCCCATAGATTCTTCTTCAGATGAATCATCCATTTCTTGCAACCTTTTATTTTTTTTCTCTAAATCCTTCATGAAATTTTCTATAATCTCCTCTGCTTCTTTGTCTTCTTTGTTCTTAAACACATCTTTCCCCGGTATAGGAACATGGATGTATCCACTAATGTTTTGATTTATCTTACAAGAGTGTATGTACCCTTCAGGGTCGTAATTCATTCTTCGTGCATACTCCTTTAATTTGAATTCATCCAACAATGAAATATAATAAGATCATTGGTAGTGGGATGTTAGGTTTTTTAGGTACATCAATTATAAATTAAGGTCGCATACCGTGGTAATTAACTAATTATACGTCATTTGAGAATTTCAATTTTTTTGATACAGTTGGTCGAGAGTGGGATGCACTACATTTTTACATTGCAAACAATCTTGATTGGATGACAATATGGATTGAACGATGTTAACAATCTGGTCACGCATTAACATGGGAAAGTGTGGCTTCATTGGTTAAAGAAGCTCATCGTAATGGAGATTCCAATGTTACACCAAGGGAAATTGATTTAGCATATGGTTTGAGAGATAAAAAGGTACATATAAATATATTAATCACCCATATTATTTAATTATTTTCAATTATATTGATGTATATATGTGTTGATTTTTTTTTTCTTTGCACACATTTGACCAAGAATAAATATGTTTATCAACTGACGATGCAATAATTTTTTACATGTTTGACATATTGCAGGTGAAACACCACAAGGATATGTGGTGCAATGGTTGTAGATTTCAAATCAAAAAGTTGGATGACATGAAGAAAACTTGTGATTTTGGGATAACTGTAGTATTTCAAGTGACTAATGTTTCATCTAGAAGCGACATACATCCAGAAGTCTTAGTAAATTGATACTATGGGATTTTGGATGATATACTTGAGTGTGAATTTAAGTCCTTCAAATTAGTTTTGTTTGTCATCCAATGGTATAGGCTACAATTGAATGAAAATGATCCTGAGAGAATTGTTATTGAGCATGACAATGGATTTACCATGGTTAATACAAGGTCAATTGAGTGAGCTAGAAATGAGCCCTATGTTCTTCCAAGCCAATGTGAGCAGGTATTTTACTCAGAGATTCTAGGTAAACCAGGTTGGTCATTTGTTGTTAGACATGATCCAAGAGGAAGGATGATAAAGTATAATGTGGTGGAAGAAGAAGATACCGAAGAACTAGAAGATGATGTAGATGATGATTAGGATGAACAATTAGTTGATGATGTGCCTGACGAAGATGTTGAAGAAGAGGAACTAGATCATGATGATGTAGGAGTTAATGTTCATGAAGATGATATCTGTGTGGATGATGACATTATCGAAACTGATATCAATGACAATGATGATGATATGACCAATCCTTACAATGTCAAATCTGGATTGGATGATACAAACAAAGAGTTGCATGAAGAAGAAGATCAATGAAATTGAAATGTATGAGTTATGCAATTATATTATCTATTTGGTATTGATTCTTGATAGAATTATATTTGACTTATATGGTTACATGATTAATTCATGATGTTTATAATTTTTATGCCTTTACATAATTAATTTATGATGTACTTTTTAATGTTGTTAATTCATGATGTTACAACTATTGTAGCTCTCTTAGAAATTTCCAAATGATCAAATCCTAATTACTCTACAAATATTTATGATTAGATATTATTTGATCATATCTTTGGTTATTTCATTCCAAAAAAATTAGTGTTTCCTCATGTTGACCCTGCATAGTGACATGTGAATGGGGCCAACATTGATTTTTTTTCAATTTGTGCTTGTATGGAGTGAAACTTGACATGGTTAGCCTAGACACATGTGTTGATGATATGGGAGGGTTTTGAGACTCAAACATGAGGTCATGCTATATAAAGGCATCTCGTCCTTCCTAATAATACAAGTTACCTTATTCTTCGTCTCTTTCATATATTGTTCTTAGCATTTCTTTGGTTAATAGTTTCAAAAGATGAGGCTCTCTGAGCCTCACATTGGATCTATTACACATTAGTTTGTGCTTTCTCATTAGCAATGAATATTTAGATGATATTTAAAACCAAGTCAAATTAATCCGTAACACCTATTGGAAAATTCAAAAACATGCATTTCTTTCAAATTCACAAGAACGTATAAACATTTTGAAACCACACATGCATGTTATGAAAGTGTATGGTAATCCTTCTTATAGTGGAAGTTCACATGATAATCTAACCAATGGCACTATATTGGAGGATAAAACCACCTATGGAATTAATTTAAGAGGTAAGGGATGCCTCTTAGTGGAATTATGAGTGTTGGATTAATCCATAGTGCTAAAATTAGTTCTAGTTTTCTTCCCTTGGTGTTATATTTATCTCTAAAATTTCCCATACTTAACCATTTCATCATCCCTTTTCCCAAGCTATTTGTATCATAATATAAACTTGGTCCAATCTCACATTAGCCCCTTAGGTAATTATCCATTTCCTCCAAGTTGAATGGAACCTTTTGTACCAATGCATCTATGTTTTCCTACCCTAATGGATCAAGACTTGACATCACCTTAACAATATTCTTTATGTCATAGCATATCTCCAAAGTGCCTTTGGCATGATTTAGATGTGTCAATATTAACTAGATTGAATATATTAATTTTAAAGTCTCTTAACACATTCGATGACAAGAAAATGACTCATTTGGATTAAGGATTACTTTCCTAAACCATTCCTTCATATTCAACAATCCCTTCTCACACCCACATCATAATTCATATCCATGTTAGCTGTAATGAGTGTTTTAAACCAACAATCAATGAATCATAGGATAGAAGAAAACTCATTATGCACAAGGATAAGAATCAAAGAGATTGAAAGAATGGATTCACTAGATATGCTCCCCATTACTGTAATAGACCAATGTTAAAAAAAAAGTCATAACAAGAGTAGGACCAAAAAAAGTAGGAAAAGAAACCTTGTAGGCTACATTAATAAGACATTGATTGCAAGCATTTCTTCCATGATGTTTAAATGAAAAAATATCATATAGCTCAATCTTTAGTCAAGTAGTATTTCAATCACTGATTCTTAGACATCCATCATGATTAAACATCACATATCATAAGCCTTTTTAACAATCAACAGGACTGTAGATAATATTCAATCATGTTATAGGAAATAAATCATCAAAAATTATAAAGAAAGAGAAAACCAACTATATAAGCTTAGCAAGCCACCATGCAAAAATTATATTATGTAGAAAATAAAATAAACTATATGTTGACATAGCATATATATAAACTATATATTTTAAATTTTGGCCCCGCATGCATAGGAGCACGACATAGCATACTGCACTGAGACCCTAACTGGAGAGTTGCACTGAGAACCACTCCATCCAACCTTTGAGTGGAGAGTTGCGAGACTTCATTGGATGAGTGATGCAAGGCCATTGAGTCAAGGAGGAAGACTAGGAATCATTTGGCAGGAGGAAAGCCAGAGCAAGAGGTGAGGGAACTCATAAAGGGAAAATCAACCAAGGGACAATGACTGTAAGTGATTTTTCCCCCACATTTAGAAATCTTGTTGCAAGTACAGTGATTTAGACTCTGTTTGTTCCCATCGAGGTGTTGCATGCTATATTTTGGTCAATTTGAGCCAATGTCCCATTGAAAAACCCAAGTACTACCTAGTAATGGTGTCTAGTTAGTTTGAACAACCAAGCTTTGAGATGTTCAATCAGTTGGGTGGCCATCTTTGGCCTGTGAATTGCAGTTTTTGTATCTATCTTAGCATATTTTTCTACTATAAGATTGAAAGGAACTCCCATCACATAACAACACACGAAGTTCACTAGGGTTAAAATTTCTAAACTTTGATGAAATAAATTTACATATTGAGGTCCACAAATGATCAAAGGGGTTGAAAAAAATACATGATCCGTGAGTGAAATGAAAAATGCCTAGTGCCTATCCATAAGATAATGTATAGAAGTACATGATGCAGAGTAAGAGGAAGGAAACAAACTCACACAATCTCATTTGACAAGTCACAAACAATCTTGAACTTTCCTTCTTTTGACACACTTATTCAACTATATTTCCCTTCACAAAACTCAACAAAAACACTCAACTTTTGCTTTAGAGTTACAAACCATTACTAGACCTTCAAACACCTTAGTCAACTTTATGTTGATAAAAAAAAAATTTGCCCAGTTTGCCCTTTCATTTTACCACTAACTCTCTTTATGACTGTCCTAAACTTCACAATTTCAACTCAACATAAAGTAATTTGACCCAAAACAGTATTTAGGCTAATATAAACCACACAATTTCCATTCCATTTCACTTCAAACAAATGTAAAACAACTCCCATCCTTTATTCTTGACAATTTAACAAAATCATATATTGTACTTTCATTTTAGTCTCCAAAATAGGGCTATTATTAGATAGATCAGTCAAAGTAATGAAATTTTTAACTTCATGCTTACACCAAACTTTATATCAAATGAGATAAATTTATACCTTGGTAATCTCTTAACCAAAACAACCAAGAGCTCACACAATCATTAAAAGCCCTTAAAGTTCTTATTGTCACTGGTTCCTTCATACCCTGTTTGCAACGCTTGTAGGTCTTCCAACCTATTTGTCAGGGATTTATTCACAATCTAAGCACTATTACACAAGTCTATCCAAAATTTTCAATTCCCTCCTTTTAGATCTAAAACATATTCAAAACGGGTATCAAAACTTTTACAACACAAGCTTCAAATATTGTTGTCTCAAATAGATTTAGGCCTCATTAGGCCTGATTTGTATAAGGGTTTGTTTCTTTACTAACTCTTGGCCAAAGTACACTTGTCCAATGCTTGGGACATGTTTAGTTTGATTGGTATATTCTCTTCAAAGCATCAAAGTCCGTTTACAAAGTATTTTCACAAAACCTTAAGGGCTTAACCTTCATAATTACTCTGTTCATAGACTGTACACAATTTTTTAGTTAAGAAACTTCATTCCCTCGCATCCTATCTTTATGATTTTTCCCTAAATCCACTGAAACATGAAAGAAAATTCATAGTAGGATAATCTCACAAGAAACCAGAAGATTCCACCAATTAATAAAGGAGAAACATAATTATTTCTTTCTCTACTTACCCTAATTGGGGGTTTTAGCAATATGAAGTAAATCCACAATAACTCACACAAATATTAACTAAAATGCATGAAATTTGATGTAATAGGAAGGTGATTGAGATTAATACCATATCCAACCATTCTACTATGCCTTCAAGGCCGTACAATTTCGTACAATGCCTGGAAATGCAAGATTTCTGAAGAAAAAATGATTAAAAATCAGAGATTTTCCTTAAACTTATTCTTTATTCAACCGCCCTCGAAGTTATAAAAGATACAAGATCCTTTTTAAAGGAAAAAAACTGACTTTTAGCCTTCTAACTACCTCTAACTGACCCTAATGACTCTTCATCTCTTAATATTGCCTTTTTGATTAAGTTGACAACTTTTTACATTGTTTTCATTTTTGCACTTTTGGACTTAATAAACACCAAATGACCTCAACATGACCTCCAATATATGAAACATGACTGTAATAACATGATTTACAATATAGGAACAATAAAATTGAATCAAATTTCAAAACATTGCTTCATAGAGGCCTAATTATGCCAAGGTGCTCTTGCACCAGTACAAGAGATGAAAAAAAGACAAGGAGCCATTAAAAACTTATGAATATTTCATTGACTCAACCAAACCTCTAAAAGAACAGTACAAATGCCAGCACTAGGGAAAGATCGAAAGAGAACACTAATGAAAGTGTACTTTTTTTTTTCAAGTTCTAGAAGAGTATAAATGGTTCGAAGATGTTGTGGGTGTCTGGAAAATGGTGAAGGCATGCTGGATAGGGAGGGACCCAATTAGCCTCTTTAACTAGATTCTTAAGAAAGAAACAAACTCTGATACATTTTGGGGTTCTTTTGAGTAGGGCCCATATTTTATTATTTTATTTGGGGGACCCAAAAAACCATAGGGGTAGAAATATGTGGAGCTTAATCATTAAAGGCAAGGGGTCTATCCATTTAGAAATAGATTGAAAGGATGGTTGCATGAGGGGCTATTTCACATCAAAGGTGGTCCAAAAAATTTCATAGACTAACTAACTAGACACCAATACTACCTCAGAGGGACTATTGTCTTCAAGGAAGGTGGTCCAAAAAAATTCAGACATGTACAAAAATTAATAGCAACCTTCCACCAACTAACCCAATCAACCTCCAAGAAACAAGACAATGACTCCTCTAGATGTTGCCAAAAGCCAAGGCTTCAAAACACAAGATTGGTGACCCTACAAACCATTCCCATGCTTACCAAGTGATCTCTAATCATCGTACCCTTACAAGGTTTATTGATACATTCACAACTATTGTTACCTCCACATGCATTTGACTAGTAGTGACAACCTTGGTTTTTAATCCTCCAACCCCATACCTTGGGATCACATCACCATGAAAGAACTTCATCCAAAATCCTTATGAGTGCAGGTACCACCAAATAGGTATTTGTCAGATCTATCTTCCTCAAGCGAGGGAAATTCAGGAAGGGAAGAGGAAAGCGAGACAAGTAGTAGGTCTAAATGAGGGAGATCGACTAGAGGTCAAAAGATTAGAAGAAAATTCCGTAAATGCATGGAATTTTTTCTTGTTGAAGGGAGATCATGTTCTTATGATGATGAGAGAATAGGCAACATCATTTCCCTTGAGGTACAAACATCTACAGAAACAATGGGTACCCAAGGAACTTCCTCCAATAAACACTAATTTTTGTGTCAACGAGAGGATATATCGCATAGCACCATCATCATTACATGGTTTGGGTCTATTTTGCATGGATGACATAAAGGTTTGTTACAAAAAAGTTATTTAATTGATGGAGTATGTCAGACCCTTTTATAGTTACAAAGATTGGATGCAGCTAGTTTGATATACATGAAGTATGTGTAGGTATGCACTGTCGGCAAATGATATACAACTAAAAGATAAGGTTCAAAATAAAGGAGTGGCTATGTACATTGATGGAAGGCCAAAAGAAGCAGGGAATATTGCGGGGTTTATAAGTAGTACATGACCTGGGTCAACAAATAAGCAACCCAATTGCATATTTGAGGCGCGTGAGGGAAACCGTGTATTCATATGTATGATAAAATCAATAACTATAGGGGAACAATTGCTAATCGACTACAATTTGAATCACATAGATACCAACATAGTTACTATGGGGGTGGTATGTACTATATACCATTTTACCCAACCTCCAATTAATGACTCCAATATAACATTTTATGATTATGTTTTTTTTCATAAGTCTATTGGTTTCATTTCGGTAATGTTTTTTTATATTTAATTTTTGTCAAAGCGAGACATTGATCATAGGGGGAAGGCTCCAGCCTAGAGCACAGATCGTGATGCATCTTCAGGCACTTCTACTTGACAGGTTTACCTCATTGTAATTGTACAAATTAGATACGAGCAAAATGTTTTATTATTATTATTTTTTTCATAAGTTTATTGGGTTAATTTCGATAATGTTTTTAATATTCTTGTCGTAGTCGGATGATCAGGGAAAGGCACCAGTAGTAGAGGAGAGCATCCATAGGGAGGTACAGTCACTATTATGCAATGATGACATCACATATTTTGCAAACCCTCTGGATATGATAATGAAGACCCAAAAAAATGCAATGAAGAAATCCTTTAGTTGTTATTCATAGTGCCTCAAACAGATAAGATAAGAGAAAGGGTTAAAATATTAACTGATAGAGCATGAAACTTGCAAGTAAGCTGTCATGAGATCTTTAATTATAACATAAGTTCTTTCATGGTTTTATATTTTGTACTCTTTTATGTCATGAACTAAAATATATGTTGTTTTTACAGGATTTTTTGCGTCCTCATGATGCTGCTGGCCATTATTAGGGTACTGTAGGTGTTGCCCGGGGAGTAGGGGTTGGTACAAGTGTTGATCCTGATCTTATTGCACATACATCACATCATCCGACCCCATCATCCATGCCTATATTATCGATTGAAATTTCGGCGACACATAGCATGCAGGAATCAGGTAGTGCACCCTTTGGCAGCAAACACATGCCAAAACATGCGTCAAGACATGTACTTGGGGATGCAGAGGCCACTAGTACTGGTGATGTTTTAGCAACATTTTCTGGATCTTCTCGTATTACTAGTATGGAACATTTTCGGTCACATTTGTGGTGATTGAAGATTTTGTTCCCATAAAGATAGAGAAGGTCCTAGGTACTTTAAAATGTTTTAATTATTATTATATATAATCCAATTGAAATTTACTTATTGGTCACTCTTTTTAGACTAATATCCCATGATCATTTTGTAGGAAATGATGTTTTTTATAAACATCTAAATGATATTACATTGGAGATCTTTAGGCCCACCATACGCACACGGTGGAATGCCCAAAATCAAGATTTAAAAGATGAGCTCATTAACCGTTTAGTTGTGATGTTTGGTAATAACACATTCAACCAAACCAAGGTCCTTCAGAAAGATGGTACCTATCTAAAGTATGTGAGGGACCAATATAGGTCACATTTAGAGAAGAACAAAAAGTACGAGCGTCCCCCCATGATTCCAGAGAGGGAGTGGAAGGACCTGGTGTTAGATGGAAAGGAGAAGGCTGAAAAGAAAAAGGAAAAGACACCATCGGGCCAAGGAAGGTATGTGATACTATTAACAATGTAATTATATACTGATTACTCTTTCTTTTTACATAATCTAACGTATTTCAAACTTTTCATAGGCTGCCCGACACATCGAAGGCAACAGAGGCAAGACTAGAAAAACATGGGCAACACAAACTTGGCTCTGGTGCTTATATGAAATTAGCCGCATGAATTGTAAGTATCAATAAATGAAATATTGCATCCAAATAATAAATTGCAAACAATTTTGGTTTTATCACACCATAGAAGCAAAATTCATGATCTTATGCAAAAATGTAGGGCTTTGAATTCAACAGAGTGCCCACAGAACATGACTTGAAGATTGTCTTCCAACAAGACTATGTAGCTGTGGCTGAATGCTTAAGACTCTTAATTGGGCAAACACAAGCTTCCACTACATCCAACACACAGGTAAATAAACTCAATGAAGTTTATTTAAAATTGAATACTTGTGCAATCTATTCAATATTAATTTCCTCCATAAAGTAATTATGTGCCTATTTTTTTTAAACAAGCAAGCAATGATAATACTACACATGAATTGGAATGCAGCCTGGTGAGGGTGGAGCACAACTTATAGATGGAGGTCATGGTGTGCATCCCGGTACTGGATGTATTCATGTGCTATACAAAATTCAGTATGGATTAATACAATTAAACATCTTTAATTGCAATTGGTGTATTAATTAATGTAACCTTTCGTGTTTCAAATTTAAAGCATGTAGAGTGCGATCAACATGTTGAGCATGATCAGGCTAGACAAGATCAGGAACATGATGTGGCCCCATCAGGTAAAGAGGACCACTCTAATTTTCTTTTAAACATTTTTAATTGCAATTGGTGTATTAATTAATGTAATATTTCGTGTTTCAACTCTAGAGGATTTAGATGGTGTTCAACATGTTGAGCATGAGGCTATAAGACAAGATTAGGAACATGATGTGTCCCCATTAGGTAAAGAGCACCAATCTAATGTTATTTTAATTAATGAAATACTTGTAACAGTGATAAAAAAACATATCAATTTAATATTTATTTGTTATTGCAGTAGACCCCCCCTTGCAGCGGCCTCCATGTCGTGAGTACACGACTAGGCATACATTAAGATCATGAGTAGAGGGCAAATCAACTAAAGGGGGGATAGATGATTTATAAAACGATACTCCACTTCTTTTTTTAGTTGCAAAAAAGAAACCAAAAAAAAAGTGATTGTAATCATATTATGACAACCATATTTTTGATAATATGTTAATGAATGTTAAAAACTAATATTTTTGACAACCATATTTTTGATAATATGTAAAAACTGAAAGAATGAATGTTATATGTTAATGAATGAATGTAAATATGTTAATGAATGAATGTTATATGTGAATGAATGAATGTTATATGTTATTAATGGATGAATGAATGATTAATGTTATATGATCGGGTATGGGGAATTGAAAGTGATGTGAGGGGGGGAGGGGAAAAATGAGCTTCCATTGTCACGTGGTTGGCCCTATTAAGTAGAGAATATTAAACTATTCTTGAAACAAAGAGAAGCTGAATAAGGTAATGCACTTTTCAATATTTCATTATGCTGCACTTTTAAGCTTATTCATGCAAAGAACAAAACCCATACATATAACCATGTTAGGGAGGGAAGATGTTTGAATGAATAATTAAAAAAAAAAATACAGGGTTTCATCGCAATTTCGATGAACATAGCCCAACGAACCACAAAAAATTGTGATGAGGTTGTTGTACACGTGACATAGTTTTCATCGTAATGGCAATGACAGTTTGCTCCACCTCATTGGAAAATGGATGAACATTTGGTGTTTTTTCAACAATTTTAAATGGGCGTTTTGAAACATTTTGTGATTTTTTGCGTCAATAGATGGTCAAAGTTACATTGATTTTGTGACGAACACTGCCAACATTTTCCATGGCATTGATCGATGATGCTGGGTCATCATTTTGACATATAAAAATTGGTCATTAAAGCAACAAAAATCCAATGATGAAATTTAAATCAGTGTTGCGTCGATAAGTCGACAATATTTTGTCAATATGTCACCAAACATTCATCAAAATTTGTAGTCAAATACAGTAGTGATTGTTGCAGAGGAAAAGGTCGAGGAGGGTATTGAAGTCTCTTCTCCCACCCTCGTTGTTACTTGGAGCAACCATGCATACTGGGGTGTGTGTGTTAGAAAAGGGTCTGTTGGTATGTGAAATGAAGGTGGTGGTAAACAATTTTTTTTGCTATTAAGTGATTTCTGGGTTGTCATTTGCTTCTCTTGCGTGCGTGGCATAATTTTGTAGTGTTGGAAGGTGATTGTATGCCCTCGTGGTGTTGCGGGTTTTGGTGCTTTTGCTTGCTCAGCGATGGAAGAAGATTTTGGTGGTACTTTGCTTCTTCTTCTTGGTGGTTGTGGTGATTTTGGATTTTCCCCGTGTCTAACATAATTGTCATGTGGGGATTTTGTGAAATGCAGTCGAAATGAAGAATGAAATGAAACTCTGTATTTGAACCACATTTGAGCTGGTGGCTTGTTCTACTCCCTTACCTTATAAAAGGGAATTCAAGGCTCACTTGCAGGAGAAGAAAATTTTGGTTAGTTTTGAGTCGGATGCATATGGGTAGAACACTAGGAGTAGAAAAGAAGGAATATGATAGATAACTTGTTTTGAGTTTTGGAAGAAAAAATGCAATTGTCTTAAATTGTTTTGCAGATATGACTGAAAAATATGATTAAATGCATATTTCTAATATATTTTCTCTCCTTGTGTGAATTTTTTATGAATTTTGAATGAAATGTTAATGATATTTTCATTCTTCTTTGAACATATGTTTGAATGTATGTCTCCTTTTCTGTTTTGATTCAAGCAATCAATTAAAATGCTTAAATGGGGTCATAAATGCACATCTATTTGCAAGGGATTTGATAAGCAATTATGTATCAGAAAGAGTGAGCTCCATGATGCAAAGCTATCATGAGGGTAGTCCATTCCATTAAATTCTAAGGTCATTTTTGTGTTATTGGTTCTTGTGTATGTGATTCCATTACCTAATGTGACAAGGCACTGGTTTATTCCTTAATGATTTAACTAAAGGGCTAATCAAATAGTTGTTTAATGACTGACTCAAAGTTAGGATTCAAATTCACTTTAAAATTAATTTATCTTAACACATGTATATATCAATTATCATGAAGGATGTCTTTGTTTTGATGAATGGGTAAGTGGTTTAATTAAAGATTAGCCAATCTTGTGGTAATTGTTGCATAATTATCCTTCACTCAAGTTGATTTGTGAAAATGATGTGTTCTATAAAGCATATTCCCCAATGAATACAATAAGAACACCCTCCTTGGCCCCACAAAGCCTAAAGTGCCATAGATCTCAGTCTTTGACTGAATCTTGTTAGTTGGCTAGTCATTTCTAGGGTCTTGAACATAGGAATTGGCTATCCCTTAGAGATTCCTTAGGTGCAGTGGAAAAAACACCAACAAGTTCGTTGCACCCCCTAACGAAAATTTACAAATCTTTACCAACCCCATTCCTAAACACAATATTTCATTTGTCAAAGCTAGTGAACCTTCGAACACTAATGTAATGAATGTTGATACAAATACTGAAAAACATGATATAACTCCAAATGTTACCCAAGCTAATCCTATGGATGAACTTGTGGGTATGATATATGTTATCCCTCATAAGGGCCCAACTAATAAAACTCTTGATATCAATTTTTATTCTAAATATATGCTTCAAAAACTTCCTGATGGTCCTCTTTACATAGCCGAAAAAATCTATGATAAGCCCACCAATGGGATATTAATAGATCCCGCTTGTGGTGAGAATGTGGTCATAGAAGAGTTTTTAGTATTACACAAGTTGTATCAAGATGACAATAATAAAATGATTGCATCGATTAAAACACATATTGGTTTTGCATGCCCTACAATTGGATTGATTGTACTTCCCTTACAAATAGGACCCAAAACTTTGGAGGTAACATTTTCAATTTTTCCACAATCAAATCAATTTCATTTGTGGCTAAGCCACCCTTGGTTTTGCTCAATGAAGGTGGTCCCTTCAGTTTTTCACAAATGTTTGAAGTTTCCACATAGCAATGAAATATTTACCATACACCATAGAAACTTTATTCCATTTTCTTCTAAAGGAAATTTTTCCTTAGAATCCTTTTGTCCTGAACCTATGGAACCCATCACCCCCATAAAGATTTCTTTTTATAGCCTATCAAAGTTCAAATCCAAACAAATCACTGAATTGTCTCTTCATAACATGTCCCCGTCCACTTCCATTCCTCCTATCATAGATGAAACCATGCTTCAGCCTGAGTCTGACATTAAACAAACCATACAACCTCATGAGCAACCACCCTTACACACTTCCCCTCCATCATTTAAATGAACAGGAGAAAGTGAAACCAATCCCATCATGCCTCCTCGCATTAAACAAGTTTATAAAGAAAAAGAGAAAGTGATTGACCCATCTTCTTTGGTTTCTTCTGTTCTTCCCCCTTCAGAAGAAAATGAACCTATGATGGATCAATCTGCTCTTACACCTCAACAAATTTAAAATAAAATTAAATGCAACCACGGTGCTAGGGAATGTAGGCATCATCATCGTTTCCTTGCTTGTCAGTCTCGAATGGAAGAAAATAAGGAAAACCAACCTCCACCTTTGAACAAAGCAATCAATGACCACCCTCTTTCCCTTGATCCACCAACAGAGAGCACAATCCAACCCTCACAACAAAATGAACAAATCCAACAAGCACAACATTTAATACATCCTTGGAAATAACCCTTTGTCCCCCTGTCATATTCAATCTCGATGATAATGATGATGAGGAGATTGAAAAAATAGATGTACATAACAATTCAAAATCTTTATTTTCATCTACCATGATCTTAAATGATAAATATTCTCAACCAAGTGAGGAATCTGGTACATCTCCTAGTTTGACACTTGCAATTCTTCCTTTGGACAGTCAACCGCCCTCACAATACACTGAGCATGATTGGGAGGAAGATTACTTGTTAGATGGTTGACTTGCATTTGCCTTACTAGCCTTTTACATTTTTCTTTCTTTTTCCATGTGCGTATCTTGTTCCCCTTGTATTGTGTGTTTGATGTTTTCTCTCTCACTGTATACTTCTTCTATTTGTACCTCTATTCTTCTATATGTCGTGCATTTCCTTTTTCGCTTTTGTTTTGTGTTTTCCTTTTGGGGATGACACAAAATCTTGAGACACCCTATGTCTCTTCCATGTTGACCCAAAAGGTCCTTTTGTTTTGTTTTGTGTTCTCCTTTTGGGGATGATGCAAAGCGTTTAGACACCTTATGTCTCTTCCATGTTGACCCAAATGGTCCCTTTTCCTTTTTACTTTATCTTTTCTTGTGTTTTTCCTTTTGGGGATGATGCAAGGCATTGAGACCAAAATTTCTCCTTCATGTTGACCCAAAATCTTTTTCTTTTCATTTTCCTTTTCATTTTCTTTTCGCTTGTGTTTCTTTTTGGGGATGATGCAAAGCGTTGAGACCACAATGTCTTTTCCATGTTGACTCAAAACAAATCTTCTTTTTCTTTTGTTTTCACTCTCTTCATGTCATTCTTCCAGTTCTATGTTCTTTGGGGAATGATGACAGTTTCAAGCTCTCTAATCAAAACATTGCAGCAACAAACATACTAGGCCTGAATCCATAGATCCCTTATGTGTTTGGTGTTCTCTTTTCTAGGGGGAAACTCCCTTTTCTTTTGTTTTTATTTTTGTTTACATGAAGCAACCTAACTCAGAAACATATGACTTGGCATAGGGCTTTCTAAGTTGGCTCTCATGTCTTCTTTTCACCTTTTGCATTTTCTTTCCTTCGCTACTTTAAAGTAATTTCTCACAAAACGATGTGTAGCAATTCCTTTAAAGTGGGGGGCATACATTACCATATTTCATTTTGAATTTTTGTTTCTTAGTGTAGCCTTGTCATTTCATACGATGTGTTCATCACTTTGTGGATGACATTGGGTGTGATGTCTTTCATAAGTGTGATCTATCTTAGAAATATATTACATTCCTCTTGGTGGCCTGATGCGATGCACTGCATCCCCTAAGTTGTGAATATTTTATTCTTTGATCGATCCTCTCTTGAAGACATTAGATACAATGTTCCCTAAGTGGTAGACCTTGCATGAACTTAACAAAACTCCTTTGAACATATTTTGCATTTTACATTTTTACATTTTTTCCACCTTTCATAACGTAGCTTGCATGCCTGTGGTACCTTTGCATTTGTTCATGAGTTCTAAGCATACAAAGATTTGCTTGTCTCATGAATCACAAATAGACATTTTCCTTTGTGGCACCTTGTTAAATTTATCAGGAGGTATAACTTTGATATGGTTGAGTGGGAAGCCCATTCAGGGGCACGACTTTCCCCATAGCCACCTTTGTGTTTGTAAGTGCATACCAAATAGCGTATTTATCTTACCTTTTAGGCCTACTCACCCAGCAGACCACCATGAGTTCTATTGCCCTAAAGTGGGTATGCATTCTCTTTTTCAAACAAATAGCCTAGATCTAATCCACAACTAGTTGGACAGATGATCAAAGCTGTTGCAAGTATGAGCTAGTTTGGTGGTGTTGTCATTGATGTCAACACAGTTCAATATGTTGCATATTGTACTTGTATGGTTGAGATGCTGGTGAGATGTTGTGAGTACATGGAGCTATCTTATATAGCTATAGATGTGTTGTGTTGATGAGCTTCCAATTGCTTTTGAGAAAATTAATAGAGTGAAGTCAAAAGGAGTGTATTTAGATTGTGCTCCGGTATGTGCTCCGCATTTCTCCTGTGTTGATCCTATGCTTGTGTGGATCTGATAGTTTGATAAAGGTTATTTAGTGGTGATATATGCTAATTTTCAGCTTCTGGTGAGGTGGTACGTGAAAGTTGTGTCCACCAGTATGTGTGTTCTACTGGTAGTATCAATGTTCTGTGGATTGGGAGAAATGTTGTTGCTTTGCAATTTTTCTCTATTTTGTTTCAGATCTTGTGGATCTAGAATATGCTTTGTGAAGGTCTTTCCTATGCTTTGGCAAAGAGGTTTGAAGTCTAGAGATTTGGAAATCATGTTTTAGTATTTTTGTGTGTATCTGCATAGTTTGAATTGTCTGATGAAAGAAATTTAGTGATTGAAGCCTATTGTTCTTGTTGCGGATGTACTTGGAAGGTTCTGAGATGTATTCTCATGCTTAAGGAAGTGTGTTGTGGCATCTGCATGTCATCTTCTGGCTGGGAAGCATGTACATCAATGATTATTTGTGTTTTCATTAGGTTTGGCTGACCTAGTGTTTACACTTTATTCGATGAATAAAATTTAATTAAGCATGTAAAATATTCAAGAATATTATTTGTGGTCTTGGTTATATGTTTTATTGGCCCACTCTTATTCCTTTCCACTGTGGGAATTTAGAGTTTCCGACCTAATTTGAATTTATGAAATGGTGTATTGTAGCTGACCTTGGTAAGTGTTTCTAAGGTTGAGAATACTATAAAATCAAGTCGAGTTGTGAAGATATGTATGACAATAAGATGGAAAGTGACAAAAGCATGCCACAAATCGTAAGAGCAGAAGTGTGTGTGAGTGAGTTGTGATAGCAATTTCTTTAGTTTGTTGAAGGTACTAAATTGAAGGTTTCTATAATCCTGTGAATGTGCTTTAATTGCAGTGGTGGATCTTTTTTTCTCTTTTTTATTTGTAGGAAGTGAGCCTCTCTATTGGATAGTGAGTCCTTTTTGTAGGTAGTGAGCCTTTGTATTTGGAATGTGAGTCCTCTTTTAGGTAGTGATTCTTTGTATTCACTTTATAATCTTTATATTGTGAGTTAACCCTCATCGTGGTTTTTCCCTTATTGGGTTTTCCATGTAAATATCTAGTGTTCATTGTGTTGATTTACTTTCTGTTATTTATGTTTCATGCTTATATCTAATAACATAATAGTGTGTTTGAAGATTTGATAAGTGATAAGGATTTAAGGTTAAATTTGTGTGACAACTGATTCACCCCCCCTCTCAGTTGTCCTACACTTGTTTAACAATTGGTATCAAAGCTTGTGGTTCCTTGTGTAGAGCTTAACCGCTTAAGGAAGATCCGATGGCACACAAATTGGCAATCCCTATGTTTGATGGAATTGACTACACATATTAGAAGGGATAGGTGAGCATATATATTATATCTCTTGGTTTCAAGACCTAGAAGGTTGTTGAGAATAAGTTTACACTTCCATCTGGTGGTGTTAATTCTACAGATGAGATCTCTTCTTATGAAGAAAATGAGAAGGAAAAGTATGCGATTTGCAATGGTTTATCTAAAAATGAGCGAATTAAGGTTAATTCTTTGGATACTGCATATGATGTCTGGAAGAAGTTGGAAGACATGTATGAGGGAAATGAAAAGGTGAAATTGACAAAGAGACTGGCAAAAAAGCATAGATTTGTGAACCTAAAGATGGAAGATGGTGAAGAATTTACAAGTTTCTTTCACAGGGTTCAACATACTACAAATGAAGTTAGAAATCAAGGAGGAAAGCTATTAGATGAAGACATAATTGAGAAGATCCTGATGACCCTACCAAAATGCTACAGTGATAAAATATCTATGATTGAATAAAAGTATGATCCTAAGAAGTACACCTTGGAACACTTGTTTGGCACCTTGCAAGCATTTGAATTGAGAAAGTTCTAGAAAGATGACAAGATAGAAGAAAAGACAAAAGTAAAATTTAAAGAAATGAAGATTGAGGAGGAACCAGATAGTGATGGTGTTGATGAGTTGGAAGCTAACTTCACTAGGAAGTTGAAGAAAGGTACTAAAAAGTATAAAGGTATGTTACCCTTTAAATGCTTTAGTTGTGGTAATACTGGTCATTATGCTTTAAGATGTATGAATAGGGATACACACAAGAAGAAAAAGGATTATAAAGATAAGGATAGGAAGGAAAATAAGTATAAGAAGTTGTACTATGTTAAGGAAGAGGCAGGTATTTCTGATGATGAATTTGACAATGAAGTCTATGATAGTGAATGCTTATTCTTAGCTTTGGAAAGTAAATTTGTATCCACTAACCCTGTAAAATGTGTAAGTAAGAAAGCTCTGAAGGTTAAGAAGAATGGGATGGAAGTTACTTTGGTTACCTCTTTTCATGTAAGACAAGATGAAGACTGCTAGGTAATTGATAGTGGATGTTCAAATCACATGACCGGAGATAAGAGTAAGTTCACTAAACTCGAGAGGTATGATGGTGGTTTAGTTATGTTTGGTGATGATTCATGAGCTAAGATCTATAGAAAAGGTTCAGTTAGTTTTGATGGAGTGCATAGTACTGATGATGTGTATTATGTGAAGGGATTGAGGCATAACCTTCTAAGTGTTGATCAAATGTGTAGCAATGGCTTTAAACTTGTGTTTCATAACAATACCTATGAAATCAGAAAAGGATCTGGAAATTGAGATTTGATTGTTGTTGGAAGAACTCATGGAAAAATCTATCAACTGAAAGGAGTTGATGGTCATTGTCTTGTATCTTAGATTAGTGAAAGTTGGTTATGGCACTAGAGAATGGGACATCTGAACTTTGATAACCTGGTCACAATCAGTGCAAAGGAGATTGTTCGAGGACTGCCTAGAATCACAAGATTTGATAGTGCCATCTATAGAATTTGTCAATTGGGGAAGCATACAAGATGTAGTTTTAAAGGAAAGGAACATTCTACTACCAAAATGTTGGAATTAGTACATATTGATCTTTGTGTTCTGACTAATACTGGAATCCTGAATGGTGATAGATATTTCATGTTGCTTATTGATGATTACACTCGAATGACATGGGTTGCTTTTCTTAGAGAAAAGAATCAAGCCTTGGATAGGTTTAAGGTATTCAAAGCAAGAGTGGAAAATGATGTAAATATGAAAATCAAGTGTTTGAGATATGATAGAGGTAGTGAATTCACTTATGGTAAATTTAATGCATTTTGTGAGGATCACAACATAAAAAGACAACTTTCTGCTCCAAGAACCCCTTAGTAGAATGGAGTAGTTGAAAGGAAAAACATGATAGTTCAGGAAGCTACTAGAACTATGATGAAAGAGTCTAATGTATTGGATGTATATTGGAAAGAAGCGATACATACTGCTATTTATGTTCTTAATAGAGTTTAGATTAGGCACAACAACACAAAGACACCTTTTGAGTTATGGACTGGTAAGACTCCTACTGTGAAATATTTTAAGGTATTTGGAAGTAGATGCTACATTAAAAGAGATGATGAAAATATTCAAAAGTTTGATGCTAGATGTGATGAAGGAATATTTCTTGGATACTCTACTACTAGCAAGGCATACAAATGCTTTAACAAAAGATTGAGAAAGATCATTGAAAGTGCTAATGTGAAAGTTGATGAAAACCAACGTAGACCTATTGAGATAAGTGAAATTGAACCTAATGATCCTATCTATGGATATATACCTAAAGAAAATAAGGAGAAGGAAGAAGAAGAGAAAGAAGAAGAAGAGAATGAATCGAAACCTACTGCTAGAACTCCTATATATGTACAAAAGAATCATCTAAAAGATCAAATAATTGGAGATAAGAGTGAAGTAATAAAGACAAGAAGCAGAGTTGCAGTTGAGGTAAATTTGTGTTTACTCTCTAAAATAGAACCTAAATCTATAAAAGAAGCATGTGAAGATGAAAGTTGGATGAGAGACATGAAAGAGGAAATGCAGTAGATAGAAAATAATCAGACATGGGAAATAGTCCCTAGACCTGTGAACAAAAATGTGATTGGCTCAAAATGGGTGTTCCGAAAAAAACTAAATGAAGGTGGAGAAGTAGTAAGGAATAAGGCAAGACTGGTATGCAAAGGATATTCATAAGTTGAAGGTATAGATTTTGAAGAAACATTTTCCCTTGTAGCCAGAATGAAAGCTATAAGAATGTTTTTGACATTTTTTGCACACAAGGATTTCAAGGTCTAGCAGATGGATGTTAAGTTAGCTTTTATGAATGGTGAGTTGGAGGAAGAAGTGTACATGGAGCAACCTGAAGGGTTTCAATTGTATGGCAAGCTAGACATGGTTTGTAAATTGAAGAAAGCATTGTATGGATTGAAGCAAGCTCCCAGAGCTTGGTATGCAAGACTGGATAGATATCTGAAAAAGCAAGGATTCAACAAAGGTTCTACGGACAACAACCTCTACTTCAAAGTGCAAGGTAATAAGATGTTGATTGTAGTTGTTTATGTTGATGATATCATCTTTGGTGGAAATGAAGGCATGTGTAAAAAGTTTGCTGAAGAAATGCAGAAAGAATTTGAGATGTCTATGATTGGTGAATTGAATTTCTTCCTTGGTCTACAAGTGAATCAAACTAATAAAGGAATATTGATTAGATATCTTAAAGGCACACCAGATTATGGACTATGGTACCCTAACACTAATGATTTCACTCTGAGCGCCTATAAAAATGTTGATTGGGCTAGATGTGTAGATGATCAGAAGAGTACCAGTGGTGGTGCTTTCTTTCTTGGTGGAAGACTAGTGTCATGGTTGAGTAAAAAGAAAGAATTGGTTTCTTTATCCACTGCAGAGGCAAAATATATTGCTGCAACATCCTGCTGCACACAAGTTATGTGGATGAAGCAAACTCTGAAAGACATTGGTGTGATATGTGACGAGCCTATTTCTATTTTTTATGATAATACAAGTGCAATAAACATTTCAGAGAATCACATTATGCATTCAAGAATGAAGCACATATCTATCAAATATCATTTTCTGAGAGAGAAAGTGTTGGAGAATGAGGTCAGACTAGAGTATGTAACAACAAAGGAAAAAAATGTAGACATATTTACTAAAGCTCTTCTGAAGGATACTTTTGAGCATCTTATGGAGAGGTTGGGTGTCATTGACCTCCTAACTAAGTGCACATGAAGGTGCATCCGTCTAGTGAATTCACAAATTCTTCATTTATCTGGATTGAAAGATGGGTCTACTCCATAGGGGGAGTAGAAAAGGTTTTCATTGTTGCAGTATGAGTGTACTCCTAAGGAGGAGTAATTAGAGCAGTTGTTCTTTTCCATTAATGTCAAAGGGGGAGAAAAGGTTATGTGTTTCCATCAATGACAAAGGGTGAGATTGTTGCAAGTATGAGCTAGTTTGGTGGTGTTGTCATTGATTTCAACACAATTCAATATGTTGCATATTGTACATAAATGATTGAGATGCTGGTGAGATGTTGTGAGTACATGGAACTATCTTACATAGCTACAGATGTGTTGTGTTGATGAGCTTCCAAGTGCTTTTGAGGAAATTAATAAAGAAGTGAAGTCAGAAGAAGGAATGTATTTAGATTGTGCATTGGTATGTGCTCCACATTTCTCCTATGTTGATCCTATGCTTGTGCAAATATGATAGTTTGATAAAGGTGATTTAGTCATGATATATGCTTATTTTTAGCTTCTGGTGATGTGGTACGTGAAATTTGTGTCCACCGATATGTGTGTTCTACCGTCAGTGTCAGTGTTCTATTGACTGGGATAAATATTTTTTCTCTACAATTTTTCTTTGTTTCATTTCAGATTTTGCAGATTTGGAATATGCTTTGTGAAGGTATTTCCTATGTTGTAGCGAAGAGGTTTGAAGTTTGGAGATCTAGAAATCATGTTTCAGTATTTCTGTGTGTATCTGAATAGTCTGAATTGTCTGATGAAAGAAATTAAGTGATTGAAGCCTATTGTTCTTATTGTGGATGTACCTGGAAGGTTCTGAGATGTATTCTCATGCTTAAAGAAGTGTGTTGTGGCATTTGTGTGTCATCTTCTAGTTGGGAAGCATGTACATCAATGATTACTTGTGTTTTCATTAGTTTTGGCCGACCTAGTGTTTACACTTTATTCAAGGAATACAATTTAATTGTGTAGAAGATTCAAGAATATTATTTTTTGTCTTGGTTATATGTTTTATTGGTCCACTCTTATTCCTTTCCACCATGGGAATTTAGAGTTTCTAACCTAATTTGAATTTATGAAATGATGTATTGAGACAAACCTTGGTAAATGTTTCTAAGGTTGAGAATAGTATAAAAGCAAGCTGAGTTGTGAAGAGATGTATGACAGTAAGATGAAAAGTGACAAAGGCATGCCACAAATCATAAGAGCAGAAGTGTGTGTGAGTGAGTTGTGATAGCAGTTTTTTAGTTTGTTGAAGGCAATGAACTAAAGGTTTCTGTAATCTTGCAAATGTGCTTTAATTTCAGTGGTGGATCTTTTGTTCTCTTTTCTATCTGTAGGCAGTGAGTCTCTCTGTTGGATAGCGAGTCCTTTTTGTAGGTAGTGAGCCTTTGTATTTGTACAATGAGTCCTCTTTTGGGCAGTGAGCCCTTGGTAGTGAGCCTTTGTATTTAGTTTATAATCTTTATATTGTGAGTTAGCCCTCACCATGGTTTTTCCTTTATTGGGTTTTCCATGTAAAAATATGGTGTTCATTGTGTTGATTTACTTTATGTTATTTATGTTTCATGCTTATATCTAATAACCAAATAGTGTGGTTGAATATTTGATAAGTGATAAATATTTAAGGTTAAATTTGTGTGACAACTGATTCACCCTCCCTCCTAATTGTCCTATGCCTGTTTAGCAGAAGCTTCATCCTATTCCCCTCATTTCAACATGTGTGTTCCTTTCATCTTATGTTTAGTTTGTCATGGGATCTTCATGTTGGGGGCTTGATCATCCCTCTTGATCATTGTTATTCCATCTCACTAACATAAGTGCACTTGGATCCTTCTTGATATGCATGGATACTTTAGTGTGAGTTTGAAGCAAGTTCATCCTCTCACTAAAGTGGGGGATAAATGCATTGTAGAAAAATGGCCCCTTGTCATTTTCATGGTCTTTTAGGCCTTTCTTCACAATTTTTGGTCTATCTTTCTTTGATTTATTGATGTAATATGGCTTGAATATGAACATTTAGGTCCTTAAAATTGAAATAATGGCATCTTGTGAAGGTGTTGTGAAGTGTTGTAAAAAATTTCTACACTTTTCTAGGCTCTATTACTTACAATTCACCTAAAAATCACCTTTTCATCACTTATCAAGTCCTATTTTGAAGTGTTGTAAAGTCTTAAGATTTCATGATTTTCTAGCTTAATTTCACTATTTACACCTTTCTTATGCTTTATTTGACACCTTTATGCCCTTATAAGGCTTAATTAAGTGTTGAATGTAAGCCTAAAAAACAACATTAAATGTGATTTAATTCTTGACACCCACTTTCAAGTCCAAGGTGGGACCCATTCGCCATGGGTGGCGAATGAGTCCCTCTTGGCTCAAAATTCAAAATATTTCAAATTTTCTTTTGGTTTTTAATTCAAAATTAATTGATGTCGGCCTGTGATGAGGTATCATTGGGTTACTAAGGCACAAGTGTGTATAAATAAGTGTTTTTACATCCATTTTAACCCCCATTCATCAAGTTCACTTATTCACTCATTCATTCAAGCATTCAAGCACTTTGCATCATTGAATCAAGCATCAATCAAGCATTCATGAGAAACCATTGACATATCTTCATTCAACAAGGGTTTGGTAAGTTGATAGCATTTGCATGTTATTTTTGTATCATTCTCCTTCATTTCATTATTTCATTAAGGGTTTGATTACCAAAGTGGGATTTGACCAAGGAAAATCCCTATATCCTAACCCTTAACCATTTTTCCCTTTTTGCATGTGTGTTTGTAGACTTTCGTATGTAGATTTGATAAGCATTTGGGTGTTGAAAAGTGGACAACAATTCAACAAAGTGTTTCAATTCAACTATATCATATTTCAAGCTTGGAGAAGACATTCTATTCATTTTCTGCAAATTTGACTTCAACAACCTGACAAGCAGACAACCTCAGATTTGGTGCTACAAAATTTTCCCCTAATTTCTTAGAATTTTGGGAGAGGACTGATTCTCCATCAATGGCAAATGAGTCCCACCTTAAGGTTGGAAATCTAGATTTTGTCAAATTCTAGATCCTGACAGTTTTCATTACAAGCAGGACTGATTCACCATCAGTGGAAAATGAGTCCCATTGGTGATTTTTTGTGATTTCAAACAACATTTAGAAGATTCCAGATTCTCCAATATCTGCCTAGGTGCACTCTGATTCAACCCTTTTCTTTTCTATTTTTCATTTGTTAATTCATAGTTCATTATTTGCATATCACATTATGTTTTCCAACATTACATAAATCTTAGGTTTCACATACATAATCAATCAATTAGTTCATATAATTGTAGTTATTTCATCTATTTAGTCCAAATAACATAATACATTGCATAATTTGAGTGAACCTACCTAGACTTTTGGATCTACTTTCTCCTTTTTGGTGAAAAACCCTAGAAGTGCTAGAAAGGATTAGGGTGCCAAAAATCTACAGTTCAGTGACCAATTGAGGTCTTTTGAAAAAATTGGATGGGGCTAAATTTTCTCTCTCCTCAAGTGAAGGCTGCTATCCTGAACTGGAAACTACTAGTATCTTTGGAGACCCTGGCTCAACTTTCAAAATTTCTTATTCATCCTTCATTACTGGAAATACCTCATAAGTCTTCCTAGATCCAAGATCTTCCTCAAACCTTACATCGATATTGAATACTACTTTCATTTTCTTTGGAATAATGATCTTGCATGCCTTTGAAATCTCACTATAACCCATAAATAAAACCTTCTTGTGGGAAGGTTCCAACTTGGTCCTCTTCTCTATAGGTATATGGATATAAATTGGATAACCAAGGATGTGAAAATGATTCAACTGTTGTTTCACACCAGTAAATGCCTCTTTTAGTGACCTTTGCTCCAAAATCTTGTGAGGATACCTATTTTGGATATAGACTATTGTAAGACAAGATTTTACCCAAAGAAACATTGGGAAGTCCAGGTCATGAATCATGACCTTAGTAGTCCATATTATGGATAAATTATTTCATTGTGCATGGAATTTTTACTCCCCCTTTATTATACTCTCCCCCATTGTCTGTCTGTTCTCAAGACCTTGCTCTTCCCTATTTGATTTTCAATTAGAGCTTTAAACTCTTAAAAATTACTAAAGACCTCATCCTTGGTCTTTAAGAAGTAGATCCATATCTTGTGAGAGAAGTTGTTAATGAAGTAAAATAATACATGCTTCCCACAATTGATCCTATTGACATCAATCAACACACATTTGAATGCACTAAGTTTAGAACCTTGTTAGACCTATTCTTGTTTCTCAAGAAAGCAACTTCGACATGTTTGCCAGATGTGCATCCTCCACATACTTCTTTCTATTCAATATTGAACCTTTGGAAGTTGTGTGATAATCTCCTTCAAAATAGGCATTACATTGTGATGCAAATACCCATCCTCTTGTGCCATAAATTGCATAAATTCTCATTTTTATGAACTAGAGCTTGAACTGGCTCACCCTGTAACTTCTATAGATTTCCTTCTCTAACACATATAACTAGTTCAGTGTCTAAGCTTAGTCCTTTCAATCTGATAAGAACTTTTTGATTCTTGAATCCTACAACATAGCTCTTATCCTCCATCATGGAAACTTAAAGTAAAATTTTCTTGAGACTAGGAACAAACAATACATTATTAAATTCCAAAGAGTTACTTGATTATAGATGGAAGGGGATTGTACCAACTCCTATTGGATACTTAGCATCATTACCAAAGTCAACTTGAAATCCATAGTTATGTTCATTTAAGTTGGTAAAATACTATTAGGCTGATGCCATTTACTGAGAAGCCCCATTGTTCACATACCAAGCATTCCTCATAAATGTACTGGTAGAAAGACAAGCTTCCCTTGGTTCTTCTTCTTGTTCGGACACTTCAATGCATAATGACCAAAATTATGACAACTGAAGCACTTTATATGACACAAGTCCATCTTCCCTAATTGTGAGGATCCTTCCTCATCCTTTCCCTTACCCTTGTTGTTCCTTTTTCCTTTATTTCCTTTCATCTAGCCATAGAATGCTGAATTTTTGTCACTATCCTTCTTGCTGGCTTTTGACTCCATTTGAGTTTCTTATTTTTCAAAGGAAGAAATATTTCCTTGGCACAAATTCCTTGAACAAAATCTTTCCATGAAGATGAGAACTCATTCAATGCTAATTGACTAACTTTTCATTTTCAACCTTCTTGTAATGTCCCCTTTTGGGATTGCCCTAAACTTTTCCCCTTAGATACTTCAAGCAAGATAATTCTTGGTTTAGGTCCCTCAATCATGTTAGATAATATTGGAAATATAATTCATATGATCAAAGCCGTATATAATAAATGCCTTATCTACTATGTAAAAATATATAACTATTTCAAGACTATATTAACTACCAATATCCATATTGCATAGTGGAAGTTTAATTATAATAGGACTTGGATGAGAAGCTTGATAAGTCTTCCTAAAGCTATCCATCTAAGCCCAAGAGCATGTAGCATCTAACCAAGACAACCCACCTCTTGGCCCCAAGCGATAGGAACGCCCAAACCAAGACAATTCCACCCTTGAAGTGGCCTACTTAGTGGATACACTTGTATTTTCTTTCCCTATCCATGTTGCCTCATCCATCCCTCTTATGATTAAAACTCCTTGAATCCATCCTAACAATCAGTCATAGTTTGGCTTGATAGGAAAGTCTTGGAAAGGGTTCCTATAAACTACTCAACCCATCTAAGCCCAAGAGCACGCAACATCTAACCAAGACAACCCACCTCTTGGCCCCAAGTGGCAGGAATTTCCAAACCAAGGCAATTCCACCCTTGAGGTGGCCTACTTAGCATGGGAGAGCCCATAAATTGCATCTCCCTAATCTACTTCTTTCAACCTTACGTTGGTTGTTTATAGGATAAAGACATACACATACACATACACATACACATACATATACATATACATATACATACATACATATATATATATATTGTTTATAGGATAAAGACATATATATTCATATTCATATTAAAGAATCATAATTATTGATAAGGTTCAATAATTGTTGTAAGCATCATTATTATATATATATAAAGAATATGCTACCTTAGTTTAATATTACTGTCTTTAATATCAAATGTTGTATGTTTGTATATTTTATATAAATATATTATATGTTAATATATTTATTATTTTTATTTTTATATAAATTGTATGTATATTTTAAACATTCATAGTATTATATAATATATATATTAATGATATAATTATAATAAATATTTATATTTGCTATTTTTTAAATTTTTTTTATTTGTATTTCAACGCTTGGGTTTTTTAGTGTTGTTATTTTAGGGGCATGACACTTCTCCCCAATTTCTACAAGTTGATCATGAAGTTGTGTGATCTTCATCAGGTAATTGGTAATAGTATTTGATTTAGACATCTCTATGGATTTAAGCTTGTTTATCAATATCATTTTCTTCTTTATGTTTTCACTTTGGAAAAGATTGACCAAAGCATTAAACATCTCCTTGGCTGTTTTCTTTTCTAACAAATGAGTAATTAAGTGATCCTTCATTGTATTTATGATCATTTGCTTGGCTTTAACCTCTTTCTTCTTATGAGCTACCAATAACTATGGATTTGTAGGTGGAGAGACTTCAATTGATATGATATCCTAGAGATCATTTCCCTCCAACAACAAAGTCACCCTAACTTTCCAAGGTAGGAAATTTAATGCATAGTCTAATCTATCCTCAATCTTGAGGCTAGTTGATGCCATTAATTTTTTTTCTTCACAAGAAACAAATTCCTTAGATCTAGAAATAAAAACCACTCATTTTTTTTAGAAAATTCCTTGTTTCACACTCAAGGTGTTGTTGGTAAACCCTAGTTTGTTGGTTCCCTGTTAAAAGGAAGGGTGAAAACCCTAGTTGTCCCTACTGCCCTAGCCTCTATTTTCCAACCCTTAGTCATGGGTTTAAACTTTCCTAACTGTTGTTGATATCAAAAAATGCCTTACAAATTCCTTGATTTTTGACAAAAAATTGAGGTGGCATATTCAAAAAATAGTGGGTGATTTTCAAATGAAAATACTAGTTTCCATTTATGCTCAAAAAGACCCTCAATTTCTTTGAAAACTAGTTATGCATTTCAACAGAAATAACCCGTGATTACCAAAAAAGAACTTCCATGATTTTTAGATAAAAAATCATAAAATTTTGGTATTTTTTGCCATGATTTTCAACTTAATCTACCTGGGATTTCAACATGAAACCCTCACGATTTCAAGAATAAGAGACACAATTATACATAGAAAAACCTTGCATGATTTTCATTATAAAAATCTATGATTTCTCCTTTTGTTTGGTTGTGTGGTTTCTTCACAAAACCCTTCTGTGTGAATTCTAAACAAATCTTCCCTTCTCGGTTTTTAAACCTTGTGCTCTGATACCATGAAAAAACTTTTCATACTTGATGATTATGTCCTTATGTTAAATAACATTGCATAAAACATACAATAATGAAAAATTCAAAATATGGAAGCATACATAGATTATTACACCTTCAAATCTATTTTTTATTCTTTTGAAAAAAACTTGCAAGGCAACCTCCACAATGGAAACTCACTATACTTAGTATATTACAATCTCTCTATCTTGCTCCTATATTTATATTAATTTAGCTAAAAATTTAATTTTACAAAAAATCATCTTTACTTACAAAAACATCCTTATCACTTATACAAATGAGAGGGAAGATAAGTCTAAATCACTAAAACATAATTACACTTTCGACTTAGTTAGCTAAATAAAATAATTTCATTTTCATCACTAAAGTGAAATACAAGATTGGCTAACTTGAATCACTTGAAATTTCCACCATGTTCACACTAAACCTATGCAAAAGTTCCCATTTGAGCTAAAAATCTATGTTATTGAGTTCTTCTATTTTTCTTAGAGAACCCACTCTGGGAGTGTTTGGGTTCTAGTTCTTGCTGGGGCACATCTGGGAGCACCCTGGGAGTGCCTGGGCACCCCCAAGTTCCTTGTGGTTCCATTCCCAATGAACCCACAGGGAACCTGGAGGTTCTGAGACGCTCCCTAGGCACTCCCAGACACTTTAATATTTTAACTTTTGAATGTCAACTTGTAGAGGGGAAAACAAATTTATTTATTATGTTGATTAATTAGATTGTAGACAGTCTAGGTTGCTAAGAAGTTTGATATGTTAATCAATCAATGAATTTGATCTAGATCCTCTTGATGATTGATGAATAATTGTAATGATCTTCATTTGAATCATGACTAGAGACATATATGATATATGAGTATGACATATGTATTGGAATTTTGAACTATTAATTGGCATTTATCTTTATAGTTTATCACTAGCATTGATCAATTATTTTAGATTTAATGATGATTGTGTAAGAGAGGGGGACCAACCACGTTCAAGGCCCCAGGTCATGGAGAGCCAAGAGTGGAAGGCTGCCCTAACTTACCTCAGTTTAAAGGAGTGTTAGGAGATGAGGGACGAGAATGATGAGGACTATAAGGTCCTTCAATAACTCTACATACCCAAAACTCACAATGGGGCTAGGCGAGTTGGTTTTCGGGTTCCACATTGTGTCTCAGGTAGCTCTCTTTTTGAGGATGAAACCATGGTTTTGGGACGATAACACGACATGCTGGCGTCTCTCAGGTGCGCTAGCGTCCATATGACCAGAAGACTAAAAGGACAAGGTGAACCACTAGAAATAAGACTAATGACCTAGCTAATGGTTTTTAAGAGAAAAAAATAAGACTATGAAATAAGTAATATATAAATGGATGTGATAGAGAAAGTAGATTAAAGCTAGGGTGACAATAATGATCTCACAAAAGAGCTTGTTCATCAACTAGCTCCAAGAAGCATGCCCACCTATACACAGGAAAGAGGAAATTTTTTGGGTGGTTGTATAGCAGCCTACCTCATCCAGACCCCCGTTTTGGTGTTTCCACCTCCACGGATAGCCAAGATAGCAACTGTAGAAAGAAATATGGTAAACAATGAAAGTAAAGAACACAATAACACTACAAAACAATGATGTGCTACTCAACCAAATCATAGAGGAGAGGAGTAGAATGCTTACCACCTCCACCAAGAGCTCACTAGCTAATGGAGGAGAAAATGAAAGGACTCAATCCCCTGCTATAATGGTGTTTGTTCCGAACTTGCTCTATGGAGTTGATGGAGTGTTGTTGTTGCTGCTATGGAGTGCAAAGTGCTGCTTGAAGGTTGAGAATGCAAGGAGTGAATGCTAGATTGCTTGGAGAGATCAAGTTGATTGCTTAGAAAGATGTGTAGAAGATAGATTGAATATTTAGAGGGATGAAATGGAAGAATGAAGAGTGAATTCAAAGGGAGAATGAAAGAAATGACCATATTTAGGTCAGTTGGTTGAAGAGGGGCATTACAAATTGACCCCAATTGAATTGTAATGCCTATGTAGGCTTCAGATGTAGGAAGCCGTTAAGGAAATAAGCATGCCACATGGATGTGTGCATGCCGTATGGACATCCCTCACAGTTATTCTTCTACCGACACACAAAATAGACACCAAGTGGAATGAAGGTAGCAGGATGATGTGAATTTTTGCTTGCGAATTTAGTTTTCTAAGGTGAGGTTGTACAAAAGGGGAATTTGTGCAAGGGGTGCAAATTCACTCCTATACATTTTTCCCCCACTTTAGCAAGAATGAATATTGATGTGTGCTTTGGTAAAGTAGCTCAGAGAATGAATAGGGTTAGAAATGCATACTTGAACCGTCAAAGAAGCAGACCACGATCTAGCAAACTCGAGAGTGCAGGACAAGTAAAGGACTTCATAGCCCCACAAAACTATGAAGTTGAAGAATGAAAGCATCTTACAGGCACATAAACTTGCAAGGAGGAAACCCCCAAGATCTCTCACATGAAGGAAGCCCCAAGAAGAAAGTACCTCACAAGCCTGTAGACCTACAAGGAAGGTATCCTCCAAGATATCTCACATGAAGGATAGCCAAAAAATCACCTTACAAACCCACAACCCTATAAGGAAGCATCCCCCAAGATCTCTCACATGGAGGAAGCTGGGAAAGCGCCCTAGAGACCCACAGATTTGTAGGTAAGGTGTCCTTCAAGATCTCTTGCATGAAGGAAACCTATAATAGTGCCCTACAGACTTGTAGACCTGCAGGGGAGCCACCCCCAAGATCTCTTGCATGGAGGAAGCTCAGAAGAAGTTCCTTATAGGCCCGTAGACCTATAGGGTGGTATCCCCCAAGATATCTCACCTGGAGGAAACCCAAGGAAAGTGGATTCCAGAGAGTAAAAAAGTGGCTTCATAGGAGCACCTGTAAAGCGACATGTTTACTCACAGATAGAACATGTCAAAAAGCGGGCACTCAAGCAAGTAAGCGGATAGTCACGTAGACTATCAACAAGTTGGAAGAATTTCAAAGGGGTCCCTGAGGAACCCGACATGAAGAAGGGGTCCACTCAAGGGATGCACTACTCGAAAGTGTGAAAGAGATGTCTTTTTCTTGAATCGATTCATCATCAAGGAATCCTTTTTAAAGATGTTCACTTCATCAAGGAATTTGAAAGGAAGAATATTCCCCCATGTGAGGGGAAGATCACAGTTGTTCCCACTTCGAAGGAAGGTTTTCAAGTTCTTTCTTTACAAACCCATGATGAAGGAAACACCTTCCATTAGGGTTTCAAGTCGAGAATGTGATTCTTGAAAAGAAGTTTGTGAAGATTCTTGAGAAAAGATTCATTGGCAACGAATGTGTTTTTTGAAAATCAAAATGTTGAAGAAGTGGCGTTGTCAAACATGAGAGGGACAACACAAGCAAAGAAGAGAGAAAGGTAAAGGAAAAGAAAAAGAGAAAAGAAAACACATACAAAGGGCACAAGGGTAGCCTAATATTTTGGGATTAGAACTGCTTATAAACATATATATGTATAGTAATAGTATATAAAATGAACTGTCATCAACACTATACTATATCAGACCATGTGAAGAATGCACGAGAAGACAAAGTGAAAATAAAAAAATTAGTTCAACATGGAAGGGAAGCCTAAATTCCCCCCAACACTTTGCATCATCCCCAATTTATTGAAAATCAAGTCACGAACATGGAAGAATGATGAAATAGATAGAAGAAGTTTTACAACACCAAAACCATGCCTATATCCAAGCACTAACAGGGGTGACGAGAGTCATACAAGAACACAAAGCACGATCACGGGGGAACACATAACAACACACATACACACATCTAATATCAAGGTAAACTATATGCCTCCTCCTAACACTGATTGACCAAGAGGTCATCTGCTTCCCACTCTAGATCATCGTAGGGGGAAGGAGGATGACCCTGTAGTGGTGGGATGTGAAGGAGTGTTCGAACTTTCTGCAACAAGGGCTAAGGAAGAGGGCCTCTCGAGGTCCTCTCCACCAAGCTCCTGTGGAGCTAAGGTCAATGATTTCATGAAGATTGCCAAGGCCAAAACCTCATCTAGAGAGTTAAACATGCAATTAATAGGAGTATCATGTTTTAACTCAATGGACGGAGAAGGTTGTGCCTGAGATTCACCACTAGGCTCGCTAAGTGATTTAGGAGTGGTGAGAAACTCAAGGAAAGCTAGGACTGGTTCTGTCACTAGGACAAAATAAGTCAGTGCGGGACCACCTTTTAGAGAAGTTGGGATCCTCTTATGTCCTTCATTGTTGGAAGGACCAATCTCTACCTTTTGCTTTGTTAGAGGATTCAAACTCCCCATAGACGAGGCAAGAAATGCAGAGGAAGAGAAGGAGAGAACCGCAATAGATACAACTGAGGTGTTAGTCATATCTATAGGTTTTGGGAAAGGCGGGACATTTAGAAGGGACATCAATAGAGATGGCTCCATCGAAGGAGTGATGAACACCTACACCTTTTTTAAGGTCAGACACATTCATACTCATAGTGTAATCTAGAAGAGATATAGTGCTAGACTGAATGGAAGCAGAGGGGAGGAGAGAGGAGGATGTGATAGGAGGCCCTGATACGGGGGTGATCATCTCCTCTTCCTTCCCTTGTAAGGTGGATTGCTCAGCCATGAGAGCCTTTTTCTAGCGCTTATGCTCACGCGTAAGGTGGTTTCTATGAATATTTGAACCAGAGGCTAGAGGTTGCAAAGGAACAAAAGGCTCCTTCTCAGCCATGGGAGTGTCCACTACAACTATTTTTGGTGGAGGAATAGACTCCTGAATGAGAGTAGGAGGAGCAGGTTGAGAAGCAGTGGGGGGAGATAGCTCAAGTGCCTCGACAGTGAGCCTCTTCCTATTCACTACTTTGGGAGCATGAGTGGTAGGAGGCCATGAAGGTTGAGACAAAGAGGACTCTCCACGGGGACCTTTTCCTCTACCATACAGGTAGTACCAAGGTCTAGGTGGTTTAGTAGGGAGGTCCGATATCCTAATCTTGGGTTTACAACAAGGAGGGATCATCAGAATCAATGGGTAAAATCTAGGCTTGCTCATCCAATACTCCTCCCAAGAGAGGGGAGCAGATGAGTCATCTTGAGAGGGGAAAAAATGCTCCTTCCCTTTTTGGGGAGAGGAGGTAGCTGCTTGTTGCACTATAGGAAGAGCCAATTTTGGTTGTCCCTTTCCCTTGGTCTTATACTTCACATGGTTCTTGTAAAGTAGGTCTATTCTTGGAGGAAGCAGACCAACAAGGGTGGGCCAAAAATGGTCTAATGAATATCCCCTATGGGACACCAAAGGATGGTATCCAGTGTCATGCACTATGTGCACAACACCTTCATGGGAGAAATTTAAACATTTGTGAATAATAGAGGTGATTCCATTCATGGAAGCTAGCCAAGATATGCCTAGCTTCATCCTAAACAAATTCAACTCTGGAATGACATCAAAAACTATGTCAACAGCCCTAGGTCCAACTAGGATAGACAAAGTTATCGAGCTCATGGATTCAGAGAAAGACCATTGTGTGTACGAATGGTAGATTCCATTTCTTTTTATTCTTTTCTATGTAATGAGTTAGGCCACAACATCTCTTTTGTGATAATATTCACTCAACTCGTGGGGTCTACTAAGACTCCTATCACAATGTTACCATTGAGGTGAGCACAAATGTAGAGGGGAGAGGGATTGTTATTCAAGGTTAAGTCTTGCAAAGTAAATGTTACATCCGGCGAACTGATCGCAGGCTGTGTGCTAGAAGTAACCATGACCATGTTAACATAGGCCTCAAACTAAGTGATAGAATAGGTGGGATCGACAATCATGTTAGGAGAATGTGACAAAAATACGTTCATGTATATTTGTAATTCACTATTCTCTTTCACCAAGTTAATTTATTTTTATTTTTTTTGCTACCATCGAGATGAATAGTACCATCCTCGATATGATCCTGTATCTCATGATGTAGGTGCATGCAATGTTTGGTATCATGTAGGTATTTGCATCATACCAGCTAGGGTATGGTTCCTTAAGAGGTTTAGGGTTTGACAAGGTTATGATCTTATCCTTCACTAACTTTTGCAAGATGGAAGAATAAGATTTGGTTAACTTTGTAAATTTTTGGTTGTGTTTGAGGCCATTGCCATTTGTAGTGACTACTACATTTGCAATAGATTTTCATTTTATAGAAATTGATACAATGGAATTTCCTTTAGAATGGGAGCACGAGGAGGGTCCCTCGAACTGAACCACTATCTGTTGGTACTCTCGTAGGGCTACACACAAATGTGTGAAAGAAGGGTATTTCATAAGGGAAAATTTCTCCTGCCAAGGCCTTTGCAAGTTCCCTATGAATACCTTCTGCACGTCAAAATCAAGTAGCAGATACGAAATTTGTGAGAAAAACACTTGGTATCATGCTATAAAATTGATAGTCTTTTCATTATCACCCTATTTGCATCAAACAAGATCCGAAAAAATCATCTTCGGCCCGATGTTAGCTTGAAATTGTCATAGAAATTGGCTTATAAGTTGGTCAAATGAGAAAATGGAATTATCAAGCAAGGAAAAATACCACTCGAGTGATGTATCCTTGAGAGATCAAGGGAATAGTTTGGCCATCAATGCATTGTGATGGAAGAAATTTGTGCACAAGGTGTTAAAGGCGGACACGTGTTTGTGGGTCCCCTTTGCCGCCGTATTTCTCAAATTTAGGAATCTCCATTCCTTGAGGGAAGGGAGTGTTCAGAATCACGAGTGAAAATAGGCTATGTTGGAAGAAGGGTTGGAAGATAGGCTAGGTAGAGGCTTGGGAGAGACTCACCAACTGGCTTTGCATCTTACCCGTATTTTGAAGAAGAGTTTTTAGAATAGGTTCATAAGAAGATAAAGGGCCAGAGGATCCTCCTCCGAAACTGTCACCAAAACCACCACCAAAACCATCGATGTGACCACCGCCAAAACCACCACCAGAGGGACCGCCACTAGTAGGGCCCCCATTGGAGCCACCACCATGACCTCCATTAGAACCACTTCCACAAGCACCATCCCCACCAACGAATCCACTGCCACTACCAAAGCCTCCACCACTCATCTTGCCAAAACCTCCACCACTAGAGGAGATGGGAGGGGTGAAGCTAAAACCCAAGGGGATCTTGTTCACTTTGATAGTGTCAGATCCCTCAAAGGCAGAGGGGATGCTGATCAAGGGTATGACATCAGCCATGTACATAGACTTGGGAGGCATCAACATTCATAGCTATCTCTCATGATCTTCAAAAGTGTCTCTTCGTATAATATTAGGATTTCTTGGAGGAGCACATGCATTAGTCAGACTAAAGAGACTAGCCAAGAGTTCTATGCCTATTCAGTCTTTTCCCACCATATACTTTAGTTCGTTGATAACCCAGGCAACCCTATCCAACTTCGGGTCTCTTTCCAAGTGATGTTGCAAGTCACTTGGAACCCTTTGCTGGGGGAAGAGACATATTTTGAATGTGAACAACCTCATGCTTGCCAACCAATGATGGTGTAGGAGAAACAGGAGGAGTGGGGACGTGATCGGTCTCATTAGAGAATCCAACCTCACCCCTTGACAACTACTCCTGTGTGGAAAGACCAACGATGGATAAAAATAAAGGCCTATAGAGAAACTAGGAGTGACCTTTGTTCTCTCCATCAGAAGGTATGGTATACTTCTCCTAACAATATACTTAGATTTTGTGGACTAGGTTGTGATGCTCATAAAACTTCACAATATTCAGGGGCACAACAATCACAAGGTATAAGGGAAAATCCTCAACACCAACAGATGAACAAATGTTGGTTCACGTTGGGTTCACCAAAAATGTAAGAGAGGGGGACCAACCACATTCAAGGCCCTAGGTTGTAGAGAGCCAAGAGCAGAAGGCGGCAGGATAACTTACCTCAACTTAAAGGAGTGTTAGGAGATGAGGGATGAGAATAATGAGGACTATAAGGTCCTTCAATGACTTTGCAGACCCAAAACTTAGAATGGGGCTAGGTGAGCCGGTTTCCAGGTTCCACACTATTTCTTAGGTAGCTCTCTTCCTGAGGATGAAAGCACAATTCTGAGATGATAGCATGGCGCATTGGCATCTCTCAGGTGCACTAGTGTCTATACAACCATAGAACTAAAAGGACAAGGTGAACCACTAGAAAATAGACTAACAACCTAGCTAATGGTTTTGAGAGAACAAAACAACACTGTGAAATAAGAAATATATAAACAAATGTGACAGAGCAAGTAGATTAAAGCTAGGGTGGCAAGAATGATCTAAAAAAAGAGCTTGTTTTCTAGCTAGCTCTGAGAAGAACATCCACCAACACACAATAAAGAGGAAAATTGTTGGGTGGCTATTGTGGACAATGATTTTGGCACCCTAATGCTCTCACATTTCTAGGGTTTTTCACCTAAAAGGAGAGAGATGGGCCAAAATGGGAAATGTCCTCATTCAAGATTAATGTAAAATGGATGGAATATGCCCAAATGAGATGATCTAAATGCAAAGGGCTGATAAAATATATTGATTTTAATGAAAAACCTATGAAATACAACTTGTTGGAAAATACATTGTGATATGCAAAAAAATAGATTGAATGCAATGTAGAACAAGATAAAAGGGGTAAACAGAAAGAGTGCACCTAGAAATTGATAGAGGCTAGAAAGGAATTTAAATTTATTTTTATTTTTGAGCCAAATGGTGGTGACTTAGTCCATTTGGGAATTTTTAAGTGGATGTTAGGAATTGTGATAATTTAAATAATGTTTATTAGGTTCCTCTTCAACAAGACACTTAAGTAAGGCATGCACGTGTATAAAGGGGCCATTTAAAGCATAATAAAGGTGTAAATATTGATGAAAAGCCTAGGAAAGTGTGAAAGTTTGTTACAAGAGTTTACAAAAATTTGAAATAGGTCTTGGTAAGGTTATTTAGGTGAATTATGATATTATGGTATTAGAAAAGTGTGAAGATGTGTTACAACACCTTGCAACACCTTCACAAGACATCAATAAATGCATTTTATTGAATTTGCAAGGGCCTAAGACCTAATGTGGATGTGTAAAACACCTCAAAACTCTAAATCAAGGCCTCATTAAGTCCAATTTGTCATCAATTAATCCCAAATCAAGCAAGCAAAAAGGGATACTTTTTCCGTGTCCACAGTTAGCCCCCACTTTAGTGAGAGGATGAACTTGCTTCCAACTCACACTAAAGTAGACATTCAAGAAGGATCCAATCATATGAATGTGGATTCCAAAGGATGAAAAAGATCAAAGGAGGTTGCACAAGCCCCCAGGATCCAAGATCCTTAGTCAAACCAACATAAGCGCAAAAGACACATGCAAGGTGTATAATATGCAGCAAGACAAGATACATGATCATACAATGGAAATAATTAAAAGGAAAAGGTGGATCAAGCTTTGACCATTCTTCCAACATGTTGTGGATTAGATCTAGGATTATTTGTTTGAAAAAAGAAATGTATACTCACTATTGGACGATGAAACTCTTGGCTGTCCGCCGAGTGAGAAAGCCCAAAAGTATACTCACTTTGGGGCCACAAAACTTCTAGTTGTCTGCAGGGTGAGAAATCCCTTAAAAGGTGAGAAACATATGGATGATATGTGCTCACATACACATAGGTTGCTATGGGGAGAATTCATGCCTGGGAATGGGCTTCCTGGTCAACCATACCAAAGTTATACCTCCTTATAACTTCAACAAGGCTCCACAATGAAAATGTTTTTTGAGCTCTATGAGGTAAGAAAAACTTCATATGCTTGACACTTATAGACAAATAGGATGGGACCATAGGCATGTAAGCTGTATTATGCAAGGTGGCTATATAGCAATTGTTGTAATAGTGTAAGGTGTGCTCAAAGGGATTTTTCTTAGTTTGTGCAAGGTCTCATCGTAGGGGACATTGTGCTTAAAATCTCCAAGAGAGGAGTGACAAAGGAGTATCACACTCTTGGAGGGAATCAAGCCCAATGACACCACCAAAAAGAGGATGCATCACAAGAAGAAAGAAATCACACAATGAAATGTGAGTGTTCGTGTTTCCCCCCACTTTAAAGTGGTTGCGAACACCAGTACTATGAGCAATTTCTTTAAATTAGAAGGACATGAGAGCTTACTTGGAAAGCCCTATGCCAAGTCATATGTTTCCTATAAGCTATGTCATGAAAAGGGTAGTATGTCACGTACGAGCCAACTTAAGGCATGTCATCCACATCCGAAGCTTGCTCTTATATGTTCATGAAAGGTTAATAGCTAGCCAAAAGAGGCAATGACAAGTGACCTACAAATACAAGGCTACCTAACCCCTTGCCCCCACTTAGTGTAGGACAAAGGTGAGCCAAAATGAGTAATGAGAGGTATGCTAGAGTGAAAATCAGTATCAATTAGAGGGATTAGATGCCCCCACATAAGGAAGAACACCAAACTCTTGAAAATGTTTGATTTTACTACTCAAAGCCTTACATTCATTAGTGGGATGACCATGAACTCTATGGAATGCACAAAATGAAGTCTTGTAATAGAATTTATTTTGAGTTCTTGGAGGAAGGCTAATCAAGTGATCTTGAAGAAGTCTTGACAAGATACTCTCTTGATCAATGGGAGAAGGTGGTCCTGTAGTTTGTGACAAAGATGCTTCTTAGTACAAGATGTCATACGTACACAAGACTCTTTAGACTGTGAGATTTTGTTCTCTCCTATATAGGAGGATGTAAAATCTAATGAATTCAATTCATTAGTGTTTTGCATGATGCCATTGCCATTAAGTGAAGAGTTCTTTGTTTGTTTCATGTTTTAGAAAGGAGAAATTTCAAGACCACAAGTGTCAAGGAGGTTAGGGTGGATGACTGTTAAGGCTAGTTTAGGACAATGTTGTGTGATAGTATTAATGTTGAGGGAAGGCTCAATTACTTCTACCAAAGGAAAATAACCAAGAACATGAGTTGTTTGTTGTGTGATAGGATTTATAGGGTTTTGGATACCTTGTTCATTAGCACCACATCCTTTTCCACTATATCCAAGTTGTTTCATAAGTTCATAAATTTTTCCATAAAGCTTTTTCATTTGTTTTGAATTAGGTGGTTGTTCATTGTTGTGTTTGTCAAAGGTTGTTGTATAATTGGTTATGTTTTTGTCTAATGCGGTTGAGGTGGATGCTTTCTAAGGGTCATCTGAGTTTTGCATTAACAGTATTATTTCAAAGTCATTTGTTGAGATCTTGTATTCTTCCATGAGTGTTGGTGTGAAATCTAAGGAACCCCAATCATCATCTAATAGCTTCGTGACTTGTTCAATATGTTGTTTGTTTTTTTGTTTCACAGGTTCCACTTGTGTAGTTGTTGTCAATGTGTTTAACTGATTCTCTTTGTGTTTCTCATTGTTCAAACAACTATTTGGATCAGGGTCAGCATCAAGGATGTGAACTATGCTATTATGAATGTATTTCATTTTACGATGAAGAGTGGAAGGTACACCATTCATTTCATGAATCCATGACCTACCTAAAAGAATAATATATGAAATTTCATGAGGCATGACATGAATTTGTGTATCTAATGTGGCCACTCCAATTGTAATAGGAAAAGTAATCACACCAAGCGGTTGTTTTGCTATATTGTCAAAGCCCTTAATAGATAATGAATCAGGTTGAATTTTTGATCTATCCACATGAAGCCTATCCAAGAGGTTTATGATACACACATTAAGGGTTGAGCCATTGTCAACAAGGGTTCACTTTATCCCTATTATTTTGTATTGAGCAATGATATTGAGAGCTTCATTTTTTTTTTGCACATCCAAAGGGGGAGTTCACTTTGGTGGAAAACAATGTCAACATTTAATCCTTGAATTATAGTTGCGATATCATTTGGTTGCACATTAGAAGGGATAAGAACTTGTTGTAAGGATGTTTGAAGCATAGTGTGATAGGCAGGTGAATTTTGAAAAAGTTCCCAAAGCGATATCTTGGCGAGAGTGCTCTTAAGTTGTTCAACAAGATCATACTCCCTTAATCGAGGAGCAGGAAGTAGGATAGAATTAGGAAAAGGTAAGGAGGTTGGGGTTGGTTGCTGTGGTTGCAGATTGTTTCTAGTGTTGTATGTATGAGCAATGGTATTATGATTCAGTTGTTGCGACACATTATTTTGAGGTGGGTAAAGGGTAAGTTCAGGTTGTCATTGAGTTTGTTGTTTGTGTGAAGGTGGGTAGAGAATTAGAGGGTTCTTAGGATGTCCCACAGGGTATGTATGAGGTCCATTGATCAAGGGGGATCTAATGGACACTTGTGCATTCATAACCTCGGTGTTCTTGGTTTGATGTATCTCTAATGAAGGGAAATCTAGAGTCACCTTTTGATCTAAGGAAGACACATTAATAGTGTTGCCATTTTCTAACACCATGATATTCTTCCTAGGAGGAGAGTTTTTTGGAGAACTAAAAATCAAATGTTCCTGACATTCATGGATTGGTTCTTCTAAAATGAATTCATCACAAGTAGGGGAATGATAAATGATTGAACTTTCTTGTTTGATAAGTGTTTTCCTAGGTGAAGAGGGACAACTAAGATACTCGTGATCATCATTGATTGTGTTCTCTAACAACAAAGTATCTTCTTTGATGCAACTAGGAGAGATATTAGGAGAAGAACAAATGTTAATGCCATGATTACCTATGGTTGCACGTTATGATGGTTATGAATGGTTTGTCCACTAAGAGATGTTAAAGGAGAGAAACAACTAGGATTCTCAAAACTCTCATTGATTGGTTCTTCTACCAAAATGTCCTCGTCACCAATAGGAGAGATGTTAGGAGAAGAAAAAATATGATTGTTAAGAATGTCTAAAGTCGTATTCTCTTTCACAAAAACACTCTCATAGGGAGGGGATGGGAAATGTTTCTTAACATGTTTAAATATGTAAGACACTAAGATTGTTTGAACAAAAATGAAAAGCACATGTAACCATGTCATGCAATGTTTCAATAATATATACAATGTATATGCAAGGATGCAAAACATTTTTGTCCAATGTATGCAAAGATTTAAGAATGTAAACAATGTATATGCAAGAATGAAAAGCACTTTTATCAAACTTATGCAAAGTTTTATGAATAGAAACATTGTGTATGAAAAAGTGAAAAGTACTTTTATCCATGTTAGGAAAAACTTCAGAAATGTGAGCATTTTCAGATCTAACGATGCTTGTAATTGAAATGATTTCAAAAATGACTACCCTAAAGTGATGTTTTTGAGCTAGATGCATGAAAAAAATGTTCTCAAAACTTTCCAGACTTATAGTATATGATACTAGGAGGCTTAGGAAGCACAAAAATGAGGTTTCTGATGCTATAACAGACGGTGAAAAATCTAGACCAAGACTAAGTCACCCAAAATGGCGAATTAGTGGGGTTTGGGCCCTAGCTCGGTTGGCTAAATCTTTCTTGTTGCAGGAGATTGGTCACGAGGTCTAGTTTCCCCCACCCCCATGGTACCGAAGGTCGTGTCGCGTCAGCACTACCGGTCATGTTAAAAAGTTTACCAGGCGCACTATAGTTTATAGGGGGTCATGCTACCCGATTCCTGTAGTCTAAAAAAAAAATTAAAAAAAAATAAAAAAAATGGCGAATTAGTCCCAAGTAGGTTTTTTTTCAAAATTTTAAGAATTTTTTAATTGTTTTTGATGATTAGAGTATGTATGACCTGGATACTAAAGAAAAATGCAATTTTCATATGTTTTCCAATGATTTAAAATGCAAAAATGCAAACTATATGCACTTGTATTAATGCAAAATTTGGAAACCCTAGAATACAAATTAACTAATGCAAAATGGAATGCAATGTTAATGCAAGCTAAATCTTGGATAATGATGGACTCCCAAATTAGACAAAAAGGAATTCTAAAGTCGGGTTCAACAAAATATGGACAATGACTTTGACACCCTAATGCTCTCTCACATTTCTAGGGTTTTTCACCTAAAAGGAGAGAGATGGGCCAAAATGGGCAATGTCCTCATTCAAGATTAATGTAAAATGGATGGAATACTCCTAAATGAGATGATCTAAATGAAAAGGGCTGATAAAATAGATTGATTTTAATGCAAAACCTAAGAAATACAACTTGTTGGAAAATACATTGTGATCTACAAAAAAATAGATTAAATGCAATGTAGAACAAGATAAAAGGGGTAAACATAAAGAGTGCACTTGGAAATTGATAGAGGCTAGATTGAAGACTGTAAATGTCTTGAAAGCTCTATAAAATCTAATTTTTAAGTCTGGTGGGACACTTTTGTCAAACTGGGTGACTTAGTCCAATTTCAGGAAAATTTTGGAAAATTGCATCGGGGCTTATTTTAGCCAAATGGGTGTCTGAATCTGCAAAGATCTTTGAAAAATTTGCATAGTGGGACTAAGTCGCCACAGCTGGGGGAAGTGTCCACTTTGACTTTTTTGAAGATTTGAAAGGGGAATATGTAGACCTCGACTTGCACTTCTACTCTTGGTAATAGGTGTTCTCCAAGCCTCTTTTAGGGTTTTGAAAACCTTGAAGGGATTTGATAAGTTGTTGACAATATTTCCAATCCTATTCTTTTGATAAATCTGAAAATAAAACCTGCAAATCACACAAAGAGAGAAAGAAATGTTGGATGTTAGGGCATGGGGGTTTGCCTTGGTCAAACCCCTTTTTAGGTAATTAAACCAAAATGAAGAAATGAGAAAATGAAGTGTGAAGTAATGGAGTTAATTCCTTTCCATGATGATTGATCTTGATTTTCTATAGCAAAACATGAAGAATGTGCCCTTGAATGTCTTTGGAAGATATCTTGATGACTTAGAATGATAAAACCCTAGCTTTCTTGACTTGAAAGTATGATGGATGATGAATGAATGATGATAAAAAGAGGAGTGCATGAATTAGGTCAAATGAGAGGGAAAACCCTATATTTATACATAATTATGCCCTAATTCCCCAAAATACCTCATCACAGGCCAACCTTAGGTCTTAAGGAATAAAAACCCGAAAGGAATTTAAATTTATTTTGATTTTTGAGCCAAATGGGACTAAGCTGCCACCAATGGTGACTTAGTCCACTTGGGAATTTTTAAGTGGATGTTGGGAATTGTGATAATTTAAATAATATTTACCGGGTTCCTCTTCAACAAGACACTTAAGTAAGGCCTGTAAGTGTATAAAGGGGCCATTTAAAGCATAAAAAAGGTGTAAATATTGATGACAAGCCTAAGAAAGTGTGAAAGTTTGTTACAAGAATTTACAACACTTTTAAATACATCTTGGTAAGGTTATCTAGGTGAATTATGATATTATGGTATTAGAAAAGTGTGAAGATGTGTTACAACACTTTACAACACCTTTACAAGACATCAATAAATGCATTTTATTCAATTTGCAAGGGCCCAAGACCTAATGTGGATGTGTTAAACACCTCACAACACTAAATCAAAGCCTCATCAAGTCCAGTTTGTCATCAATTAATCCCAAATAAATCAAGCAAAAATGGATACTTTTTCTGTGTCCACAACTATATAGGGGCCTACCTTAGTTAGACCCATGTTTTTGTGTTTCCACCTCCACGGACAACCAAGATAGCAACTGTACAAAGAAATATGGTAAAGGAAGAATGAAAGTAAGGAACATAATAACAATATAAAACAACGATGTGCTACTCAACCAAATCATAGAGGAGAGGAGTAGAAATCTTACCACCTCCACCAATAGCTCACCAGCTAATGGAGGAGAAAACGAGAGGACTCAAGCCCCTGCTGCAATCGTGTTTGTTCCACACTTGCTCAACGAAGTTGATGAAGTGTTGTTGTTGCTACTATGGAGTACAATGTGCTACTTGAAGGTTGAGAATGCAAGGAGTGAATACTAGAATGCTTAGAGAGATTAAGTTGAGTGCTTAGAAGGATGTGTAGAAGATAGATTGAATGCTTAGAGGGATGAAATGGAAGAATGAAGAGTGAATTTGAAGGGAGAATGAAAGAGACGACCATATTTGGGTTGGTTGGTTGAAGAGGGGTGTTACAAATCAACCCCAATGGGAAGTGTAACACCTATGCAGGCTTCAGACGTAGGAATCTATCAGGGACGTTTGCGCGCTATACGAGCATCCTCAACAGTTATTCTTCTATCGATACACAAAACAAATGCCAAGTGGAACAAAGGTAGTGGGATGATGTGGATTTTTGCCTTCAAATTTGGTTTTCTAAGGTGAGGTTGTACAAAAGGGGAATTTGCGCAAGGGTTGCAAATTCGCTTCTATATAGATTGATGATTGATGAAGTATCATAGTTCATACTAGCAAATGTATTTACAATTCTGTATTTTTTTATTTTTTGCATATTTATATACAACTGTACCCAAATGTACTATGCCCAAGGAAAAAAAATTGATGTACCGACGTACCCGTATCCCATACCCATGCCCGATCTGGTACCATAACTGACAACTTAGCTAAAAATTTAACACAATGCTTATATCAAACTCCTTTAGGGGCTATATAACAAGGTTGTAAATTGATATTAATGAAAAAATAAGAGTGGAAAAGAATAATCAGAGAGGCATAAACCAACTAAAGATAATTCACGTGTGAAAGCATGGGAGCAAAGTGATTGTATGTAAATTGGTACCTAGTACCTACCAATTTCCAATAGTTTTGGGATAAAAATCCTTCGTCAAGAAAGGTGAGGTTGTCCTCGTTGAAATACATAAATAATATATATGCAACATACCATTTTTTATAGCTTGTACATGTTTTTCTTTTGTAGGACGGGTTATAACATGCTAAAAAATGAGAAATTAATGTGTTGGAGAGCAAAAAATGTGAATAAAATCAAATAGAACACTAACTTTAATTTAATTCAACATAGAGTATAATAAAATGGTGTTTACAATGACATTTTAGCAGAACTTAAATTTCACAAGAAAAGATTTAGAAAATGAAGCTTTACTCTGACATAAGAAGATACAAAACAAAACCAACTTCAACACAATTTTTTGATTTGATTTATTATTTATTCTCCAAAAGCACAAGATCTTCTCTCATTTCTACAATTTTCAAAAAAATGACCAAAATCTTATACAATGCTTAGGTTTTATAATATTTAGACACCGTGACCTTTTAGCTTCACTCCATGACTGCTCACCTTATTATTTTGGACTTCACAAATATTTGAAAAATGTAATAGAATATTTCCTAAGATGGACACACTTTTGGATTTATTAAAATGTTACATTGCAAAACTATATGAAATGGAACATTATATCTTAACATTACAACTTGGCAGAAATTTGATGGTTGGATGTTTGAAGCATTTTTCTTCAATGAGATCCTTCTTGAATATCTTCAATGTTGATGGTCTCCTTTCCACTTTCGTGAATTTGCTACTAATATTGCCTGAATGAATTAGTCACTTCCTCTAATGCTGCTTGATTTGGTCCTTAAAAATATCTAAAATGCATGTCCTAGGATATGTGGACATTTAGTACTTTAATGGGAGCTTTGCAGCCTTTGATCATTTTTTTCTTGAAATCATAGCACAAAATCTTTAGCTTCATGATTTTTTCAATAGATGCAACACCAAGCCATGATGACTCTTATTTATTACCTTTGTTAATTGATCTTTCAAAATGACTGTGAAGTTGATGGATCCTTGATAATCATAAAAGTCACATGGTATTTTTTCTTTGAAATCCTAGATATTGTTCAAGACATGATGAGCTACACCGTCAACTTCCTTGAATCTAGTCGTTCCTTCCTCAAAGATCTCAATCCTTCATTTGTTAACTTCGAGCCATTTAGCTTCTTGCTTTGAAGCTTCAACATTTATTGCTTTATCTAAAGCTTCCTAAGTGTGATGATTTGCAAAAGTGGAAGGGGCTTTCTTCTATTTAGGAGGTCCTTTTGTCTTTTTCTTCTTTTTCGGTGACCCTCTTTTTGATCATCACTCCTTTCTTTTCATTTCTAGGAAGGATAAACTCTTGGTGACCATATGTTGTGTTCTTTCCTCAATTTATTTACATGTTGTTAGCAACCAATAGATCTTTGGGATTGTTTTATCCAAAAATTGTTGATCATTGCAAGTATGATCCATGACCTTACCATAATCTGATACTTCCTCAAGTACCTCTATTATTTCGAAGGTCTAGATTTGGAAGGTCTTGAAAAAGTCTCTCTTGTAGATTTCATGCTCATCATTGTAGTCTACCAAAATTTTATAAGTCTTGGTTTGTGCACATATACCAACCCTACTACCTTTTCCATGAAAACCCTTGGGTCAAATGCAACCCTTTTTTCAAATGGGAAAGTTATCACAAAGATATATCTCTCTACATTCCTAGAATTGGATAACATTTAGTATATGTAGTTGTTGATGGAGAGGGAAATTGAATGCCTTGCTTGTGCTTGCAAGAAAGAATTTTTTGAACTTGAAGCAACTGCTGACATTGTTCTAACAAGACCAACCTATCATTGACGTAACTTGGCAACCTGTATGGGGCTTCAAAAACCCCACCAACTTTGATCTATGAAAAGGTAGGGAATTGGATAAATTGATTTCCTCACAAGGTTATAGTTGTAGTTGCTTCCATTAACATGCAATGGTCAAGTTCTTTCTCCAACATTTTTATGATAAAGAAAACAATGCAAAGAAAATGAAGGTGACATTCACCCTCCTGAAGCATTTTTGACTTTCTTTGAGCTCTAGTTGAGGGTAGTGTTCATAAAACATTCTTTGGCCTTCTACCCATGACTCCTCTTTTTAGGTTGTGGGGAGTTACCCTCCTTGCAATTGCGTATACCAAGTAAGAGGTCATGTAGAAGCACTTTGACACTTTTCCCACTATCAATTGATTATGCAGATTTTTTTTAATCAAATTTACCCAATCAATGTACTTTTTATCCTCCATGATTCTTGCAATAAATTGGAACATCCATGGGTGGAATTTCTTAGCACTTGGATTTCTAGAATCCTATTGAGTAGAGTAATTATGTCACTTATCTCCTCATGGAACTCAATTTTGTGGAGCATCTTGAGTACCTTGGAGGTGGTAGTCATTTCCTTCTTCAAGAGCTTCATACATTGGTTGGTTTTCTCCTCAAACAATATTTTAGAGGAGTCTATTGTTACCTCAACATATGCTTCATGGTGGGAATTTCTAGCATCTTTTTAAAATATTCTAGGTTAATTTGAAGGATTGCTTGGTTGAATTTTTTATTTATTTCTCTAGGTGTAAAGTTTTGCATGTGTCATTACCAACTTTGAGAGAGATTGGGAATGTAGCTACTTGTGTGATACCATTGTAAACAATATTTTTGGCTATAGGATTCTTATCTTTTATCTCTTCCATCTTCTCATGAACTTCTTCCAAGCTCACATTCCTTAATTTGTGTCTAAAATTTGGATTAGGTGTGAGATGATATTTGAAGAGGAGGTACTTGATATTTTGGGATGATATCAAAGGCTTATACATCCTTTGGTTTTAGAAGTTTAGGAGAAAAATAATTCAATTTGTAGTAGGGTGGGATTTTGGGCTTGTTGAGACTTAATTTCATAGTGCAAAATGTTGCTTGAGTCCCTTTTTGTGTGTCTTGACCATATTTGGTCCCTCATTTATAACTGATTTGAGAAGTCTTAAGTGGGTCTTGGTCAAAATTGCCATGCGCTATCCATTGTTATTCACCATGTGCCTATAATGTGTTGTAGTTGTCAAAAAAAAAACCTATAATGTGTTGCAGTTTTCAAAATAAAAAAAAGTCTTATAAGTGCATGGGTTGTAGGTTAAAATGTCTAAGTCTATGAAAAGTGTTAGAGTTGTTGGACTTTACTTGCTAGACATGCCTTTTTGCTCACACTCACTTCCCTTTGTTCCTTATTGGGATATCAAACTTCCTCATTATAGCATGCCATTCACTTGTTCCCCCCTTTTTACAAACTTTTCTTTTATAACTATTGGCTCGTCAAACTTCCCTCTCCTTGAGTACTAGGTATGAAGCACAAGTCATCCCCAAACCCCAAGTTTGACACTCTCACCATTTTTCATAGTCATGCTCACCTACTCCCTTGCACGTCCAGATGTTTTTTTATGAATAGGGTTGACGTCGTCATGGTATGGATTTGTCATGCCCCTGCCATGATCAAATTGCAACACTAAATTTCCCATTTGGCAACATTGGATCTATTTCAAAAATGAGACATTTATTACATTCATTACATTTATTCTATACTCAAGATGGATGACTATGAAAGAGAAATGTATTATATCTGGTTTGTTGGCCGACCCATACTTTGGTGCCCTCTTAGCACTATATAAACATGTATTAATCCAGCCGATCGATACCTTCATGCTAGCCAACTATATCTTTTTACCTAAGTAAAAGGAAAATATAAGTATGTATTAATCGCCCAAGAATGAAATAAAAATGAGTAAGAGTGGTATGAAGAATTAAAGAGCAACGATTAATGTGAATAAGGTGTAGCAGTAATGTTAAAAGAAGGGCATCAATTATCTTTGATAATATGCATAGATTTAATAAAGGAAATAATTAAGACTTTAGGTAGGATTCATTTACTAAGGAGTAGCAATTATATTTAGTCTTAAAAGAAGCAATCTTTCCTTAACAAAATAACATGTCTATTTAAAATGACATCTCTTTTCAAAAAGATGTGCCCCATCATTGAAATGTTAGGATTAATAGGAAGGTGGGGACATTTGTGGGTAGGTATCAATTAGAAATCTGGATAAAGCAACAAATTGGGAAAGATAATGCGATCTGGAAAAATAAAATAAGAAAGTGGAATACGAGATATCTATTAAAATAAATATTTTTTTCCACAAGAACATTATTGGGAGGTAGGTGTAGAATATAAATAAAGAATATATATATACCGAAAGTAAAGAATAACCATAATAAGTAAAGAATAATCATATATATATATATATATGATTATTCTTTTTTTTTATAGAGGGGTAAACACTTTTGACCTGGAGCTATGAATTGATGAGGTCACAAATGGGGGACCTCATCCCCAATATAAAATCTCAACAATTACACCCCAATGGGGTTTGAACCTTGATGACAAGAACAACAACACAACAACTTAACCATCATACCATGCCACTATTGGCATTTATATGATTATTCTTTCATATATATATGTGTGTGTGTATGTGTGTGTGTGTGTGTGTATACTCTATTATCGAGTTCTTCTATTTTTCTCTCTGTACCTGTATGGGTATGGTTTTGGTGTTGGTTATTCACTGCTCCTTATTTGGGTTCTTCTAGGGTCCTTCTCGGGCACCCTAGGTTCCATGTGGATCCTTCACAAGGAATCTGAGGTGCCTGAGAAGGACCCTAGGTGAACCTAGGCTGAAGCCATCTGAACCCAAGGGGGGCCCAAGGGTTCCCTAAAAAAACAAAACAAAAAAAGCAATTTTTTAAAACATTTTTTATGTAAGTTAACAAGAAATAGGTAGGTAATTGGTGTACTAACAATAAATTCTAGCTTTTTGGAGACATTGGGTATGGTTTGCTGTTAAATTTATATTCATATGTATGCATTTATGTACGTATATATGTATGTATATATATATGCATTTATGTATGTATATATGTAATATGTGTATGTATATATACATACATGATACATACATACATAACCATTTAGGTGATTGGTGTAGTAACAAGAAATGCTAGCTTTTTGGAGATATTGGGTATGGTTTGCTGTTAAATGTATATGCATGTGTATGTATTTATGTATGTGTATGTGTATGTATATATGTATATGTATGTACTTATGTATGTACTTATGTATATATATATATGTTAAATGTGTATGTATATATACATACATGATACATACATACATGCATACATACATACATACATACATAAATACATATACATATACTTATAAATATATATTCTCGTACCCGTACCCAAGGGAATTTTTTTTCCATATCATTGTACCTGTACCCGACCGGTTACTTAGTGTATATATATGTATGTATATGTATACCACATACATATACATATATAATTTCCAATCAATCATTGAAGAAGATTAGAAAATAGAAACCTGCTTTTAGAAAAGCAACAACTATTAATATAATAAATGATTGGTATGCATTTGATTGTTTATTCATTTAATGTATAATATTTGATAGGAATATAGATGTGTATAGCTAATTTCATAATGACTAATATGCAATAAGGAGAGATATGTTATGTCTAAATTGGTAAATAAGGGAAATAGTAAATTTATTTATATTATTATAATCTACATCCCTTTCTTTAAGCAATCATGTGTAGGGTTAACAAGGAAACATGTTAGGGACGGCCAATATAGGTTCTCTCAATGTAAGTATGCCACCCTAATTTGGATGGAATTGTCTTGGTTGGATGTTCTTGCCACCTGGGGCCAAGGGGTATGAGCATGCCCTTGGGCTTAATTAAGATGAATAGTGTATAGGTTCTCACAATGTAAGTGTGCCACTCTAAGTTGGATGGAATTTTCTTGGTTGGATGTTCTTGCCACTTGGGGCTAGGGGGTATGAGCATGCCCTTGGGCTTAATTGTGATGAATATTTTTTTGGTACCCTATCATGTGTTTCTCTCCAATCCCTACCATGATTGGTCATTGGAAAAGAGTCTATAGATTGGATTCAAGTTTAAGTTATTATTCATTATTTCATAAGTGTTAATAATTCATTGTTCTTAAATTTCAATATCTATTATATAATTTACTATGAAATATTATTTGTATTTTTTTTTTTTATGTTGTGTAATTGTCCCTTAAGGAAAATTAAAGCATACTCCAAGTAGGGGACATTACAGGATTAGGGTTTATCCTTCTTTATCCATTCAATGAAGCGTAACTGGTTGGTTGCAAAAAAGAAAAAGACTTGGTTTATGTCCATTCCACCTTGCGTCTTCTATCACATAAGAAAGATAACTACAAGGGGCAACAAAACATTGGTACATAGCCCTTGAGTGTACCAAATTGGATACATCTATTGCAGAGCTTGCTAGAGTCAATATAGATGATGGTGATCACGAGACTCTTACACATGATACATATAGTGCGAGTGGCATTGCATTTACTTGTGGTTCAAATTATGTTTAACCAAATGACGACCTTGATCTAGATCCTTTTGATGATTGATGAAGATTGAAGACAATTATACAAATTTTGATTGTATTTATTTTAATTTTCAAATTTTGTAATTATAATGATTTCCAATGTTTCATTTGAATCATTCTAGACATATATGATATATGACATAATAGTGAAATTTTGAACTATCAATTGGCATTTATCTTTATCACTACCATTGACTAATGATTAAGTATCATACCATCAAATGTATTTAAAATTTTGTATATTTTATATTTTTTTGCATATATATATATACTATATACAAGTGTACCCAAACATACCATACTCAAGACTTTTTTTCATTTTGGCGTACCAGAACCTCGTACCCATACCAAAACTGAAAACTTAGAAAGAAAATAATTTAAACATTGAAGCTTCCCATAAAATATTGATTCAAGAGGTTTTGTGATATTTGTAATATGCCCCTCCTGTTGTTATTGCAGTGAACATTAAATATACAAATACATAGGCTAAAGGAGTGAACATTAAATAGGATGTTTGCAAATGTATTTTAGTGAATGTGCTAGGAAGAGGATGTAGTATGATCAACATCAAAAATATTGAGAGTTAAACACCCGACCATTCATCACCATCCTCCTTTAAGAAATTGGTCTCATAATTTGGGGCTCCAATTATTTTTGTCAAATTGGACCTTTCCTTCTCAAATATATAGTTGTTTGAGAAGTCTCAATTGGTCTCTTTGATATAGTATAAATCTTGACAAGTGCAAAGTAGTGTCTTTGATATAATACATAGTTTAATGGTAGTTTAGTACCATCTCTTTTATAATATTCTTGACACATTCAAGTTGCTTCTTGATGAATAAATATGGCTTGGTGGCCCTAAATTAGCCTAATATGTGTTAGATTTATGGTCTACAGGTCATTCATCCAAACATCATAGTATCTATTCATAATTCTATTGTAAAATTCAAAATAATTGAAAGAAAATAGCTCTTGCATTCAGATTTCTAGTCCATAAATGGTAATAGTTTTAATATGTGTTCTAATATAACTTATGCATCTAAAGGATGTGTCCCCTATATATTTTGACCCATCCCCTATAGTGTATGTTTTGGGAATTTGGGGACGGGTTGAAAATGTTCCCACCCCACACACAATTTTTGAAAAATTTGGAAATGTTTTTGGAATGGAAAATTTTGAGAAGAAAATGACAAGGGGCAATATGGGACATCTAGATGTTCCTTGACTGTCTTGGTGATGATTAGTTGTCTCTTATGACCTAGCCAACATAAAAAAGAAAATTTAAATTTAAAAACAAAAAATTAAAAAAAAAAGGAATGGGAGGCCCACAAGTACCCCTACACCCCTTTACACTAACCTTAAACCTAAAACAACTACATTGACAACTAAAAACAAAAAAAACTCATTTTTTCATTTTCCATATTGTGAAGAAGATGACAAAGAAAGAGGACAATTGTGAGAAAAGAAGAGAACATCAATGGAAAGAAGGAAATAGAGCATCAAATCTACAATTGAATATCTCTTTTAAAGGTAGCACATGTTATCAAATTGAAATTTTAATAATGTCTACTAGAAGATCAATCAACTTAGCACAATTGTGATTTCTATGTGAAATCACTCTTGAGAAATTGTGGGTTTCCGCCCTCAATTCTTGCCATGAGGGGTTTCATCCTCAGGTTAAATGAACCATAGTTTCATGCTCCAAAAGAGTAATTATAAGATAATCAAAGATGTATTCTTTATATGGTGGTTTATTTTCCTTTTTTTGTGCCTTTTATGTATCTTTTTCCTTCAATATTCATGATTCTTCACATGCCCCCTAACTTTTGATAAAATTAAACTTTAATTTGATATTTTATCATTATATTATATTTCATATATATATATATATATATTGATATTTTAACTTATTATTATTATAATCCCATTTCAAAAAGGTGACATTAAATTTTTGATATGGTATTTAGCTTGTTAATTGCAAAGTAGTCTTTATGATATTTGATAAGTATATAGCTTGATGGGTTTTAAACTGAAAACAGATGAAAACAATTCTCCTAACGCCAATACTCCCCAGGAAAGAACGCAAGTACTTTTAAATTTTCCAATTATAGTCAAGTCGTAATGCACTATGAAACAGACATGTAAAACAAGAGCATTTGACAATCACACATGAATAACACTCAGATATAATGCGGGAAACTCCTTACGAAAAAAAACCCACCACACCAAGAGAAATCACTTGTATTATAGTAAAGATTTGGCATACAATCTGTGACTTATCTTTCTAGTGTCATTATATAGCAGCATTCATCATGAACCTTCTTCGAACAGAAAAACATCCAAGTTATAGCCTTTACAGATTTTTAAATCCTTTATTGATATAGTTTGAATTCTTCACACTTCACTATTGATCGAACTACTATCCAACACCCAAGAATCTGCAACTCGCAACTATATCCATGTCAAATTATGTTTGTAGAACTTCCTTATAGAACCGTCACAACTGACCATCTTCCAACTGTTCCCCTTTGGCTCCTTCTATTCGTCCATGAGACTCCACATAGGATGGTCAGTTGGTCAACATAATTCATATTGAATTGGCATCTCGATGAGACACTAACTGTGTCTCACCGATGCCACATTGACTTCATATCGATGTCACTGAAAGCCTTTGCAATCGCCAAGATATTACGCCGAGCTCCAAGAGATACATTAGGACATCACGTAGTTTCCCTGACTTATCACTTTCACCAGAAGGTCATAGTGAGTCACTAAGGTTACACCAAAGTCCCCAAACCTTCCGAGCACCAAGTAGAAGTTAGCAAGACTCACATCTATCACCGAGAGTTCATACCAAACAACCTCAGTTACACCGAGAACATACACCTTTCAGCCAGACAATCAGCTTTCACTGATACATCATACCAAGATCCATATGTTTCACCGATGACCAACTATCACCAAGAGCTACCCTGATAGCCATCGGCTATCGGCAAGACATTCACCATCGCTAAGAGGTTTCTCTTATATATTTAAGTTATACCGAAGGTTTCTAACACAACGAGCTATCGGCGAGACATTTAACTCTCACTAGGACTTCTCACCAAGCCTACCAAGTCACTCTGATGATTTACCTTTGACTCTCTATCGATAAGACATGTACTATTTGCTAAGACGTCTTCCTGAAACATTAGGGTTATGCTGAAGACATCAACACATACACTGTCGGCGAGAGAATAACACTTCGCTAAGACATCTTAGTGAGAACCTTTAGTTTCACTAAAGATCACAATCACCAAGAGTCTCCCTGATGCACGATTGAATGGCCTTTTTGCCAGAGGTCTCCCGAGTGCTATAAGGTCATACCGAATACATCATGCTACAGCAATAGACTCCACAGTGTAACCTTTCGGCAAGATAATGACAAGGTCACAGCGACCAGTTCAAAAATGAATAAAACAAACCTACTAGTCGACTAGACAAATAGAAAGTCACACCGACTTGACTCTAATGGAGGTTTCAGCCCAGAAGTTTTAGGCACATATTTCCAACAATCTCCCACTTGACGTAAGATCATA